>PVJI01023635.1:0-23229 GCA_004026765.1 Micronycteris hirsuta
CTTATTTCACTTAGCATAATGCTCTCCAGTTCCATCCATGCTATTGCAAAGGGTATAAGCTCCTTCTTCCTCTCTGCTGCGCAGAATTCCATTGTGTAAATGTACCATAGTTTCTTGATCCATTCATTTGTAGATGGGCACTTAAGTTGTTTCCAGCACTTGACTATTGTGAATTGTGCTGCTATGAACATTGGAGTGCATAGATTCTTTTGGATTGGTGTTTCAGGGCTCTTAGAGTATAATCCCAGCAGTGGAATTGCTGGGTCGAAAGGCAGTTCCATTTTTAGTTTTCTGAGGAAATTCCATACTGTTTTCCACAGTGGCTTCACCAGTCTGCATACCCACCAACAGTGCAGTAGGGTTCCCTTTTCTCCACATCCCCTCCAACAGTTGTCTGTTGTTTTGTTTATGATGGCTGTTCTGCCTGGTGTGAGGTGGTATCTCCATGTGGTTTTAATTTGCATCTCTCTGATGGTTAGTGATGCTGAGCATCTTTTCATATGTCTCTGGGCCCTCTGTATGTCCTTTTTCGAGAAGTATCTGTTTAAGTCTTTTGCCCATTTTTTAATTGGGTTTTTTGTCTTCCTGGTATGGAGTCGTATGAGTTCTTTATATATTTTGGAGATCAAACCCTTGTCCGAGGTATCACTGGCAAATATGTTTTCCCATACTGTTGGTTCTCTTTTTATTTTAATACGGTTTTCTTTAGCCCCACAGAAGCTTTTTATTTTGATGAGGTCCCTCCCACCTGAAATTTAAATGTGGACCACATTTAAATGGTCCACATTTAAGTTTCACGACCAGAGTGAAATAACATCATCGTTGGTTCTTGAGCTTTTGCTGTAATTCAGATCGGGTCTTATCCATTCTCAGCATGCAGAGATTATGGGTTTAAACTCTCACACTGCCACCGAGAGAGTGACACCAACGCAAAGTGTAAATGTGGATAATCTAATCTGAGTCGATGGCAGTGAATTCTCCTGTAGAAATGCTGCCTGTCTTCCTGCTGGGAAGTGTGGGAAATGGACCGAGTGGAACACTGCTGCAGGCCAGCTTGACTCCTGGGAGAGTGTCGGGGGCATGGTCTGCACTCAGCGGCCTTTGTTTCAGATGATGTCACAACCTCTTCTCCCAGCACTGTCAACTGGCTAAAAATAGATTTATTAAACATTGATTAAATGCCAAACAGGAAGGAAATGCCTTCTAATTTATATCTAATGTAGTTCTTTATTTTAGCTCCTACCATCGATACATCTGTTGCTGTTGTCTGAAGGGTCAGTGCGTGGTGGTGAACGCAGACTCAGGCCGGACTTGGGCTCACTTTGCGCTATGCCTTCACAGCCCTATGAATCCATGGCAGGTTCTTTACGTGGACACTGGATTTCTTTTGTTGTTAAATTAATACTCTCACCTGACTCTGTTATTCTTATGGCTCAATGAGATCACACAGTAAAATGCAGGTTTGGGCACAGAGTAGGTGCTGGTCCATGATTGTTGCTGTCATTTGTCAGATCTTTCTAAATTGTCGTCTTCCATTTCCTGGCCATTTAAACTTCCAAATGGAAATTTTGAATAGCTATAAAATTAGCTCTGGAGTGGAAACAGAGCTGTAATTTTAAAGTTATATGGATTTTGGTTGTGCAAGTGGCATGGGTATGAGGAGTGGAAGCTAACAACAAAACGATTGTTGTGTGTAACCTCCTGAGTGTTAAGAATCACTTGCATCAGGAATTTTTTTAACTCCAAAGTTTACTGAGTTTTTTCACCACCAAAGTCAGGCCGATTTCAGTATGTCTCAGTGTAAAATTCTATAGCTCTTAAGGGATTTTTGTTTTGTTTTGTTTTTCATTCAGGTATTCATTTAAATAGTTAATATTGTTCCATTAGTTCATTACAAACTACTCAGTATAAAGGAACTCCTCTCTAATCAATCACATTGTTCAGTTTATCTTCATAGCAGGTACTACTGTCTGGAATTTTCCTACTTCTGATTTGTTCACTGTCTTCTACTTCTCACTAGAATGTGAGGTTTATGAGAGTGGGGATTTTTCTGTCTAGGTTACAGCTCTTTCCAGTTCCTAATGCTATGCCTGGTACAGACAGAAATGTAATAAGTATTTGTGTAGTGTGTGGAGAGGGGGTGATAGAGTGGGCACAGCTTCTGCAGGGCTCTGTTTCCTGCCCTTCATTTCACACTGATGATGGAGGAGGCTTGGGGGGTTTTACATGAATCTCAAAGTTCTCAGGCAACCCTTATTAACTTCCAGAATTTCTTCCTCTTCCAAAATTCTGTGACTTTACACTCTGGGCCAAGTTTAGACTCTAATGTGATTTATGCAGACTGATTCCAAGTAGCCAGTAAAATAGTGACTAATTAAGGGTTTATTGCAAAAATGCCCACTAATCACAAGGAACCATTTTTCATGGTCCATTTTTGTGTTTCTGTTCTTCTAGTATATACTAATCAATGCACTGGTTTCTGCTTTGTGTTGGAAGAAAGGATCGAACAGAACTTTCAGGGCATGGAAGCCGCATCTGCCATTCAAAGATGAAAGACCTTCTTGTCTCTCTCAGGTTGAATGAAGGAATCAATTAACCGGATTTGGTCCCAAAGCCCTGCTTACCTAAAATGGTGTTGCCCTGCCTCCATTTCAAATCCTGCCTTTGCTATCTTTGTCTTTCATCTGTAACACCCATCACTAAACACACATCTTTTCTCCCGGAAATGGAGACAAGGGTGTGATCTTCTGAAGTACTAGTGAGACGCCAGGAGAGAGCCTGTTGTCCAGGAAAGGTGGAGGGTTAGAGCCGCACTGGGGCCTTAGGTGGCCTGGTCGGCAGTTTGTTTGGCAGTGGGCGAGGCTTTAAGGTAAGGTTTGGTTAGTCAGGGAGAGGAATGGTGTAGACAAAGTTGAGGAAACAAAGTGATAGCTCCAAAAGTGGTCCAAAACAGGGTACACAGGTTGCAGGCAGAAGGTGACATAGGACACTTGGTAGCAAAGAGAGCTGGAAGAAAGGACAGGAAAGGGCACAGGTCAGGTTCCAGAGCTGTGCCCGTCACTGGCCCTGTTTGTCTCACTGGTCGGGGTTTTGTGCCTTCCTCTCACTTCTCAACTCTCCATCTAGTGCTTTTCTCAGACTTTAAATTCTCCCACACGCCTCCAGAAATAAATAAACAACCAATTAAAAATAGAGTGATTTTTGGCAAGTGCTGTCTACAGCCTTATTTTAGAAAACACACACCATAACATTATCTAAGCTTCTTGGGCTCTCTAGCGAGGAATATAAATATGTGGGAGAATGACCTCGGGGCTCCCAGGACAGCACATCAGCAGGGACCCTGGGCACTGGTCACTCTGAAGTCCCTCTGCAGCCTCCCCCACGGACCTCCACGCATGGCTGTTTCTCACACAGCCCCTAGTGTTGTTGCATCTGTGACAAGGAAGCTAAAAAATTCCTGCCAAGATAGCAGTGTAGACTGACGTTATGTCACCAGCCTAGCGAGCTGCACCACAGGTGTCAGAAAATGATCCCGAAGCACTAACATCCAAACCCTAGGTTTCTGTGGGACTAGAAAGAGAGGTGTAGGGCCAAGACCAAAACCAAAGAGTTTATTTTTACAGTCCCATGCCTTTAGGATAGGAGAAGCTCTTCTCCTTTTCTTGGCAATGAATTTACCCTAGATATTAATTTAAATATATGGATGATGGTTGCTGTATTGTCCTGTATCTGTCTCACTGATAAAACAAGATTTTAATAAAATATAATTTCAATAAAAATAACTTTTTATTGTTTTGCAGTTGATACTGAGACAGTGTAGTAAAGAATTTTATGTACTCATCTTCCAAAAACATTTTTCATTATCTTCAAATTTTATTTCATCTAAATCTTATATCCCCACCCCCAAAAAAGATTTGTTCTGTGTTTTCATGGCATACAGGCACAATCAGATTAATTTTAGGTAACAACTAAAAAAATCTTCAAGACAACAGCATTAAAAGTGAGGTGTAAATGAATTTCAGAGCCATTTGGTTGATGTGGTATATTAAAGGATTTAATCATCCATTCATTGAATGTGTTGATACTTAAAGCTCTGCTGTCCAATATAGTAAATATCGACCACTTCAGGTGTGACCAACTTGAACTGAAGATGCGTTACAAGTGTAAAGTGCACATCATATTTCAAAGACTTAGTGCAAAAGGAAAAGTGAAATATCTCATTCAAAAATTTTGTATTGAGCCCTGGCTGGTGTGGGTCACTGGATTACGTGGCGGCCTGCAAACCAAAGGGTTGCTGGTTTGATTCCCAGTCAGGGCACATGCCTGTGTTGCGGGCCAGGTTCCCCATAGGGGGGCACACAAGAGGCAACCACACGTTGATGTTTCTCTCCCTCTCTTTCTCCCTCCCTTCTCCCTCTCTAAAAATAAATAAATAAAACCTTTAAAAATTTTTGTATCAATTGTATATATTTTAATTTTGTTAAATAAAATTATTTTAGTTGTGTTCAATAAAATACATTATTAAAATTAATATCACCTGCTTATATTTACTTCTTTAAATGTGACATAGACATTTTAAATTGTATATTCCTATTCAGCAGCGCTGCTTTAAAGTGTCTCATTCCTGTGCTAGGAAACAGTTCAATACAATGTCACCATGCAAAAGGAAACATAACAAGTTGTTTAGGTGTTCTGCCCAGAGAGCTCTCCCAGCACAAACTGGTAAGGCATGTCTGTGAAGAAACAGGCAGGTTTGTTGTCCGTGTTGATTCAGTCCTGAGTCCCTCTTCTGCAGTGTAACTATACAGTACCAATTAGTGCTAACTGGAGTGAGTGACTGACTCTCAAAACACTGGGAAGAAAGGGGTTCAAATGAACTAACGTGAAGCAAAGGCAGACTGGAATTTCAGTGGTTGGTCTGTGATCCAGCCCTGTGTCCCTTTGTATCCAACATTTCCCTTGAAAGCATTGCTATCCAAGCTTGTTGGCCCTCCAGGATTATATTTTATATATATTAAATCAGTGGATTGTTTTAGGCCCTTAGACACAGAGGTGGCTGTGGTAGCTGGACTTTTTCATTTTAATTGTGGTAAATTACTCATAACATACAGTTTACCATCTTATCCATTTTTAAGTCCATCGTTCAGTAATGTTAAGTACATTCACACTGGTGTACAACCAATCTCCAGAATGCTTTTCATCTTGCAAAACTGAAACTCTGTACCATTAAACAATTCCCCATCCCTCTCTATTCTCACAGTATCTGGACTTTTGTCTTTCCGATACTTTTGTTTTTCCAAGAAATCTAACCATCTTGTATGTGAATATCCTAAAACAAGAAATATTAATATGTGACTCTTTACATATGGGTCTTCCTTTTTGATAAAAGAAATAAAACTGCAAACTTATGCAAATGTGTCCTTCAAAAGAATCCCAGTGTAATGTGAACATTGTATCTCTTAACCCTTTCTGATGTGAATTTTTTATTTGATCCAAAAGATGGAAACCCAGCATGTCGGTGAGGACTTCCCATACATGCCAAGGAGCTTCTGCCATCTGGTGGTATTTCTAGAAGACACAGCAATAGAGATACCTGACATGATCACATCACCCCACCCACATCCCAGCTTCCAGATTTTTCTACTCAAAAAACTAGAAAGAGGGGATGGATCATAAGTTCAGCTAATCATTCTTTCTTTTGCTTCCCAGAACGTTGTTTTGTGTGTGTGTCTTTTTATACCATTGTAATAACATTACTTGACTCAAATATTATTCTTCATTCCTTTTAATTAGCAGTTTCTTTTTTAATAGAAATAACCCAGTAGCAACTCCACAGTTTTAATAAAATTTAGGCTAAAATCTTCAGTTAGTTACAAATATCAAATAAAAGATCTTATGAAGATTTCTAGATCTTATGAAATCTAGATCATAATCTAAACATTTTTTGAAAGTCATTGAAAAATAATCTCTAACTTAAATGCTGAAGGCTGGTATTCATACATTTTATAAGACTGTGTTTTTAAAAATCCAAACAAAAATTTATATAGAACCACAAAAGGCCCTAAATAGAAGGAGTGATCCTGAGAGAGAAGAACAAAGTTGGAAGAATCACAGTACCTACTATCAAACTACACTATAAGGCCATAGTAATCAAAACAACATGGTACTGGCATAAAAACAGACACATAGCTCAATGGACCAGAGCAGAGATACCAGAAATAAACCCACACCTTTATAGTCAATTAATATTTGACAGAGGGAGCAAGCACATACAATGGGCTAAAGATAGTTTATTCAATAAATAGTGGTGGGAAAATTGGATATATACATGCAGAAAGATGAAACTAGACTACCTTATTACACCACACGCAAGAATAAATCCAAAATGGATTAAAAACTTAAATGTTAGACCCCAAACCATGAAAATCCTACAAGAAAACATAGGTAGTAAAATCTCAGACATTTCTCATAGCAATATTTTTTCTGATATATCTCCTCTAGCAAGAGAGACAAAAGAAAAAATAAACAAATAAGATTACATCAAACTAAGAAGTTTTTGCACAGCAAAGGAAGCCATCAACAAGATAAAAAGACAACCCATGGAATGGGAGAATATATTCGCTGATACAACTCATCTAATGAGGGGTTAATATCCAAAATTTATAAAGAACTTTTAAAACTCAACACCAAAAAAGCCCCCAAACAATCCAATTAACAAATGGGCGAAGAGGACACAGATGGCAAATAGACATGAAAAGATGCTCAATGTCACTAATCATCAGAGAAATGAAAATTAAAATGACAATGAGATACCACCTCACACCTGTCAGAATGGCCATCATCAATAAATAAATAAACAAGTGCTGGTGGGGATGTGGAGAAAGGGGAACCCTAGTACACCATTGGTGGGAATGCAGATTGGTGCAGCCACTGTGGAAAGCAGTATGGAGATACCTCAAAAATTTAAAAATGGAGCTTCCTTATGACCAGCACTTGCATGTCTGGGAATTTATTTGAGAAAAACACTAAGCATTAATTTGAAAGAACGTAAGTACCCCTACCTATGTTCATTGCAATGTTATTTACAGTCACCATGATATGGAAGCAGCCCACGTGTCTGTTAGTAGATGAGTGGATAAAACTGTAGAATGTTTACACAGTGGAATACTGCTTGGCTGTAAAAAAGAAAAAATTACCCTTTGTGACAGCATGGATGGACCTGGAGAACATTATGCTAAGTGAAATGAGCCAGTCAGAGAAAGACAGATACCATATGATTTCACTCATATGTGGAATCTAATGAGCAAACTGAACTAACAAGCCAAATAGAGATAGATTCATAGAGAGCAGGCTGACAGCTAAGGGTTGGGGCGTGGTTAGGGTGTGGAGGAATGGAGCAAAAAGGGAAAAGGACTCATGGACAACAGTGTGGTGATTGTAGGGGTGAGGAGGGTATAAGGGAACTAAGTGGTAATGGAAAAACAATAAAACTAAAACAAAATAAATAAAACAATCCCAAACATACACATAGGTAATGTTTCCCTCTTCAACATTTTAACCCTTAGACAAATGATTTATAGTTAAGTTTGCCTTTTAAAACATAAGCTTGTATTAATCACCTACAATCTATTATAACAAATCATTTTGTCTGTTAGTGCTTAGTGAATGAATATCTACAGTGTGCGAAGCCCTGTGTGAAGTGTTGATGATAAAGTGATAAATGTGACATCATTGCAATCCTTGGGGAATATGCAAAGAAAAGAAGCATGCCTTAGACTTTTCTTAGGTCTTTGTTTTGTTCTGCAAAACAGGAGTAGAAATGTTAGCCTGTTTTCAACAGATTTAACATTTAACATTATAAAATGATTTATAAATTATTTCAGAATGAGAAGAGCCCTACACCTCTGTAACCAGTCTCTTGTTGAATAATGTCTCACAGTCTCTCATTATTGAATGAGAGACTCACAGTCTCTCATTATTATCCAAGAGTGTTGAGACTACTTGAAGCATATCTTGACCTTCCAATAATAGGGGGACATTCAAACATGTATTAACATATCTATCATCATACACAACAGTGGAAATAATGTGATAGTAGATTATGATCTACTAGAAAGTCTAAAAGTAAATAATACCTTGATGACAAGTGATTGAAGAAACATCTGCCTACATATGCAAATCCAAATGGGGATACAAGCCATTTTCCCTTATGTCAAGCCTCCAAAAATAGTTAATTTATTAATATAAATATTTCAGGAAAAATTTTAAGAATGTATAAGAATCTAATGAAGAGGGGCTTGAATAATCTAGGGGATTAAATCCCACTGTGTTGGTTTTTTTTTTAAATTTAGTCTACAGTTGATGCCACAAGGACTGTATAAGAATCTAAGAGAGCCTAATGTTGCATTGTTCTGTTCTGTATGGGAATGTTAACTCCGGTGTAATTCGTAAGCAGCATAATTTGACTTGAAGTGGGTTCATCCCAGACCCCTATCTATTGAAGTGCTCAATGTATGTTACTTCATGTCAAAGGAACCAGTAAGAGTCTTGTGTACAGCTCAAAGAGCCCAGCATCCTAGCATTTTCATGACTGGGACCTGTTCAACCCTTACTTGAACTCATTACATGGATTCGTGTGAGACACTTTATATCCCTGAGCTTGCACTTCCTCATCTATAAAACTAGGGGGTGGACTCAGTATTCTGATTCTACAGAAATCAGAATGGTGTAAGAAGAAGGAAACTGGACGTTGGTAATTGTGGTTTGGTGCGTCCTCATTGACTGACTGGTTCGTCATGAAGCTGCTACAGCCTTGCTGGTGTAAAAGGTTCTGTTCCAGTCTTCCAGAGTCAGCCATTGTTGAGGTTCACTTTCTCTGGCTGTATTGATGGGCTGAAATTCTTGTCCCCAAAGCTGGAGGAAGAAAATAAATTTCTTCTACCAACTTAGATCATAGAGATACCTGTACGACCTAGGGCATTTCTCATCATTTGCCCTCTTGAAGCTGACATGACTCCAAGAATACAGTCTCAACGTTAGCTGTGAGGAAGGCTGTTCCAGGCGGTGGGAGGCATCTGTGGGCTGTGGAAGCAGTCACAAAGGAAGGAGTGGAGAAGAGTACCGAGGTGTCATTTACTGAAATGACAGGGTGGGTGGAGAATGTGGGCCACGATGTGCAGTTACTGGTTTGTTCTAATAGAAGACTTTGGAGCCTGAGCCATTTGGACGTGCTTCAGGGTACAATAAAAAACAAAAAAGGGTTTTACAAATGGAAGGAAGGTTGGTAGGTTGTTAGGGGAAAGATATGAGTGATACACCTTGTGAACTAACACAAGGGGACCAGGCTTCCAGTACACAGAAAGCTGAGACTAGATTACCAAGGTGACCCATTTGAAACATTTCAGAACAGGGAGCCTACATTTTGTTGTTGGTTTGGGGGGGAAATGGAAAATGGCTCTTGATAATGATGTATTAGTATGGTTTCATCTAAGGATAACAGAATGAATTACATTTTTCCCTGTTTTTTTGTTTGTTTGTTTGTTTCTGTGAAAGAAGGTATTTGCGTGTACGTTAGTGGTTGGATACGTTTAAGTCTGTTTTTCTAACAAATAACACTAAATCTTACAGATGATATTATCTTCCTGGCTCTGTTCCAAATGCATTACCTGTATTCTGATTCTCACAACCACTGGAGATAGGTCCGTTATTGCCCCTATTTTATAGATGAGGAGAAGTCAGGTCCCCAAAGTCTCAGCTCTGAAGGGTCACACCCACTCTGGTTGGCCCAAGAGACACTCTCTCATTTGCATAAAGTGTCATCTTCAGCCACCTGTCCCTCAGTGCCCTCATGATCAGCCCTTCCTTTCATCAGTGTTCATTACACAGAGGTTAAGCTGGGCTATAGCTTATCCTGTAAGTCACTAGTAGACACAGAGCTAACCACCCATGCCTCTTACTTTTTCTGTTCACTCCACTCTAATATTTAAATCAATCTGGTATATCTGATGTTCAAATTAGTAATATACTTAACCAGGAACTATTTTACAAATGTATGCTCACCTCCTAAATGTCTTTATTTTATGTGCTGAGTGCTTGGGTTTCTGTACTGGTCTCTGCATCAAAGCCTATGGAACTGGCCAGTGCAAAGGGAAATTTCCCCAATGATGTGTGGGCTCATAAAATCTGGGGAAACTGCCTGAAGAGGGAAGCACACGTTCTGTGTCTCTTCCTCGATTGAGATGTCACTGCCACGGCACATCATTCCTTTGTGCTTTCAGAAACACTTTCTTCAACAAAAAAGATATTGTTATGGTTCGGCGGTACATTTGCAGTCTCTCCCTAAATGTTTTTATAAGCCTGAGCTGGCTTTTAACAAATTATTTTACTCAGAGATGTGTTCTTTTTAACTAAAGAAGGAATTGAGTATTTACTGATTATAGTAAAATGAAGGACTCAAAAACTTAAACATGACCCATCTGATCATACTAACAACATACCGTGGTTCTGTGTTCATTTATTTGATCAACACATTATATGGAGCACTTGGCAGGCAGATGCTTAGGGTGATCCCATAACTGCCACCTCCTGGTTGCCTCATGTCATATCTCCCCTTGAGTGTAGGCAGAGCTTGGGAGTTGTTTCTAACCAATGGATTGCAGCAAAGGATGTCCATGTTACATGCATGTGATTATATGACATAGCATCACTGGCTTTAAAGAAGCAAACTGCTACATTGTAGCCTGCCTGTGTTGGGGGCCCACATGTCAAGGGGCTCAGGGCAGCCTCATAGAGCTCAGGAAGCCTCCAGGAGACCCCTGATAAGACACCAAAACATTTGGTATCACAGTTGTAGGAACTGAATTCTGCCCAGAAAAGCAAACCTTTTTTCCAATGGAGACCTCAGTGCTGGCTAAAACATTTATAGTACCCTTGTGAGATCATAGCGGAGGACCCAGTCAAGCCATATGAACTCCTCCTGACCCACAAAAACTGGGAGATGCTAGGTGTTTGTTGTTTTAATTCCCAGTGTGTGGTTATCCATTACACAGAAATAGCAAACTAACACAAGCCTCCATTTTAGATGTTGGAAATGGGGCAGTGGACAAAGTGAAGTCCTGCCCCAAGGACCGGGCATTTGAATTAAATCTAGAATATACACACATTAGAAACTTTAATTTATCTCAAGTGTAATTTCAAAGTAAAAAGCTTGGGAGCCTTAGCTAAATGAGAAAGAAAATCCAAATTTGCTTTAAGTCTTTATTTCCAATGTGGTAGATATTTTAAGTTTGAGGACTTTATTTTTGGTCCAAAGGAGAAAATAAGTTATTCTGAGCAAATGGTAGCATTGACTTGCCAGGTGATACTATTCAGGGAAGGAACGTGACAGTGGCATTGTCAACTGCGGACAAGAGTTCTCTGCACCTCCAGCTTCACGTCAGAACTTGCAAGGCCCTGAGGCTGCGGTCATACAGTACATGTAGCCATTTCAAAAGTAAGATACTTAAAAACTTATTAAATACAAAGCTGCCAAAAGTCACCAGAATAAAAAAGCAATTTCAAAACCAGCCTAGCAATGCTGTTTCTATAGAAAGACTATTGTCTAAAGTAAAACCTAGAAGCGTTGTGCGTCTTCAGAAGACTGAAATCGTATTTATTAACATAGTGCATACATCAGTTCTGTTTTTCAGGCCAGAGTGGTATGGAGGGCAAGGTGTTGGCTTGAATCTCTGCACAAGGCTACCTGGCTTTACCTGCAGTGCCAGCATGTGTGGGCACATCGCTGTATCCTGCCATAGGTCATTGTCCAGCAGTTTGGGGCTACTAGTCTCCTGGGAGACCAGGAGCCTGTGCTTTATTTAGTAAACCACAAAGCTGAAGCCACATCCTATGGTATAGATTTAAGTATCTTTTGAAATTGTTAAGTAACCCATCACATCCAGAACCTATTTGGGCAGCTTTTATACAGGGCTGGGCACAAATAACGCCCCCTTTTTATTACAAAACCATAACCATGTGTTTCTGTAACAACAATATCACACTCAAGCACACTATGTGACATTTTAGGTGAAATGTTCAAATTGCTGTCCATCTCATGAGAGACATTCACGTACCCTACCAACCACACTCAAGCAAGCCTTACTTCTATTGAACTCTCTCTCTCTCTCTACACACACACACACACACACACACACACACACACACGCACACACACACACACCTCTCTATATAACGTGTTGCATGCTGGTAAGTGACTGCCATTTATATTTTGGTGTACAGAGAGTGCTCATAGAGCTAGTTGTTACTGAATTACTGTTATTGTTATTAAGAACATGTAGTGAGCACTAGCTTTGTCTAGACATTGTGCTGAGCACTTTGAACAATATTTAATTTTATTTTCTTAAAAGGATTATAATACTCATTGTGTGAATGAAGAACCTGAACCTTAGAGAGCCTGAGATACTCACCCAAGTTCCAACAAAGAGGAAGTGGTGGGGCCAACACTTTCATCCAGGCGGTGTGATTGCAGACCAGGTGCTCTTGCTGTCATGCCTGTTGCCTCCTGTTGATCTGATCAGTGTGTTGCCAGAGCCACATTCTCTCATTTGTTCCTCATAACGACCCTGTGAAAGAGATTTGGAGGTGGTGGGACAGGTCTTGAATGACTCCTTGAAACAACTATTTTGAGGAGGAACTAAAATTTACACATGCATCTTCTTATACCATGGCCATATCTTACACAACCAGTTTAAACTGGGACACTGGGGACTTTTGTGCTGAGATGATCTTTATGTGCTGATATTTATGTATGCTGATATTAAGTATTTAGAAGACAACACATCTCTAATAGGTGCCTCATCAGTTTGATATTGCCTAATATCTGAAAATACATGTTAATGTTCTTTACCTTGAAGCTTTCATCACCATAAAATTATTCCTAGTCCTTTAACCCTATCAGTCATGTAAACTTTAGTAAGAATAAGTTTATCTCACTCTTTCATAAAAGTAGATTGTTATACAGAAGAGGATGCAAAAATACAGGGATCCCAGGTGCTAAATCTGGAGAAGGAGTTCACTAAGGAGTAAAGAAAAAGGGAGGAAGGATTTAGCCTAGTGACTAACAGATATTAAAAATACTTTCTGGAGGTTTTAAATTTGGGTTTTTCTGTACACGAATTATATTTTCTGTCATAGATAACCTTATTATCATATGAGAACAACTGCAACTCTCCCATGGCCCACTTTCACAAGCAAATTCCAGATAGTTTCAAGATAAAGTGTTATGTTTACTGTGCTGTTTATGAACTATTTAACATGTGTAAAACTTTGCTACCATTTTCATTAGGAGACTTTGTTTTCAACTTTTGTCTATTGAAATTTCTGAGCATCCATTTTTCTCATGAGCCCTGTAGATTTTATTGTGTGATTCAGCATAGCACAGTGATTTTTAGAAGCCCATGTGTAACATTATGCAGATCTAACTTCATTGTCCTTCATTGTAGGGACTGTGCCCCTGTTAGGGCCTGTGTGTGCTGTGTACTGAAAGCGTGGCAGACATTATTTGAAGCACTTCTTTTCACGGTGGTTTAGCAGGTTTGCAGGTCTCTCCGGGAAAAAAATGGACTAACCAGGTATCAAAATAACACTTTCAGGGAGTTCCCAGAATGTAGTTCCCAAAGAACTATGCCTACTTGATTCTTGATATCTCAAGACTCATGCTAATAGATGCCAGGGCCTCAAGCAGCATTCAGACAGTGAGGTCCTCCTTCGTTTACCTTGTTTACCTTGGCATCTGCCCTGTATCCTTACATAAGCTAATATTTGTTAGCTGGTGGATTTTTCTAAGGGTAAACATCAGGAAACAGACTTAACTCCCTGAACACATTTGCTGTTGAATAACATCCAGATGGGAGCCCCACTGTGAGGTCAGGGCCTTGGCCTGGTGAGCATGCTGCTCCAGCCTCTCCCAGCGATGGCAATATTTTGTTACGTATGATCTCCATGTGTAAGTTTAATCTTGATTAATTCAGTTCAGTTATATTCAGTAGGTTTGCATTTAATCCTTTCTGTATTTGTTTTCCATTGATGCCAGAATTAATTACCATAAAATTAGTGGTTTAAAACATCGTGAATTTATCTGAGTTCTACAGGTTAGCAGTCCAGTGGGTTTGGCTGATTTTTCTGCTCTGGGTCTCACAAGGCTGAAATCAAGGAGTAAGTCAGCAGGGCTGCATTTCTTTCCGGAGGTTCCTTCAGGTTGTTGGCAGGAATCAGGCCCTTGTGACTATGTGGTTGGGGTTCCCCCACTTCCTTGGTGCCTGTGGGAGCCTTTCTCAAGGTCGTCCACATTCCCTGTGTTGGTGCCCCCGCCATTATCAAACCAGCGATGGCTACTCAGACCCTTCTCTTGCTTCGAGTCTCTCTGGCTTCTCCACCTACTTCATCTCTTCTGCCTATACAGAAAATTCTCTGCCTTTAAGGGCTCCTGTGATTAGATTGGTCCCTTTCTGACAATCCAGGATAATCCACCTACTGTTTAAGGTCTGTAACCTCAACGATATCTGCAAAGTCTCTTTGTCCTGTAACTTAACATATTGAGGCAGCAGGAATTAGAATGAGGACATCTTTGGGAAAGCATGCTGCTAGCATACCTTCTGTGGTTCCATCTTTCTAACCTGAATTTCTGCATCTCTATGTTCCCCTTGGAGCGCTGAGGGATCAGCACTTGGCCTTAGTGAGTGCAGTCTCTTTTCCACTTGGGAGACTCTTTTGGTGGGTCATTTCTTTCTACTGTAAAGTTGGAATTAAAATGTAATTTTTCATCTGCATATCACCATGTTATTTCCAGATCAAGCTACAATAGCTCAGAATATTCATACTGAGTCATTTCATAGACAAAACATGCATAAGCTAAGCTGGGAAGATGGCACTGGAGGCTCGCATAGTGCACAACACGCCCAGCCTGATGCTGTATCCCTGAACAAAGGTGTACATTCTGGTCACCCACCCTCTCTCCTAACAGCAAAAGCCAGGGAGTCAGATAGAAAAATGTGGGGGTTCTCTGAAGTTTAGAATATATCCATTTTTTTCATGACTGTTCAAATTATAGGTAAATTACTATCTTGCTATATAGTCTAATGTTTCTGGTTACTCATTTAATCTGGTTCAAATTTAGAAAAGTCCTTGGACTTGATCCAAGTGTTAGAAAACTTGAAGCAAACTTGAAGTTCCGTCTCAATTATAAGTACACTTAGGGAATTCTATATAACTAATCAAAGGAGATTCCCACTGGTGATATGGGAGTGGGGGACTTACCTTTCTCTTCACAGACTAGATCAAGCACAGAGGCACTCAGAGAGTGGGCACTAGGGCTGCTTAAACTCTAATGTGCTCATGAATCACCTAGGGACCTGGTGGACATGCACATTCCCATTACTTGGGTCTGGAGTAGGACCTTAGACTCCACATTTCTAACCACCTTCCAGATAATACAACCTCTTCAAGTCCGTAGGCCACACTTAAGTGGCAAGAGTTTAGTGTATGACAAAATGGATGAAGTTCTTCCCTGAAGATTATTTTCTTTCCTAAACTAATTGTAATTTCTAGGTTAAATATATTTATATTCCTGGGAAAGTCAAATAATTCAGTTTTACTTTTCTCTCTTGGCTGGCTTTGGGATTTAAGTATAATTTTAATGATACTTTGTTCCCTCAGCAGGAGAAGCACAACTAGGAATAGTGCCATTAGTTCTAATCAACTCAAATTTAATTAAAAAGAATAATAAATTTATAAGAGACTATATCAAGTTAAATTTTGGATCCAAATAGAGTCTTGATGTCTGGGTTAGCATAAGGAAGATAGTTTCTTAAAAGTTTTTGATATAGAATTAGAGAATGAAGCAATGCGGTCAATAATATGTGTTGATGGAAATACATTTACGGCTGGACTGAAATATTCCCTGCCTTCTCTCCCTCCTCTATATCTCTTTTAAGCCACCTGGTATTCTTGGGGATCCCAGAAACATGCTAGCTTTTGTTGTATTTGAGAGCTGGTCCCGGTAGTGTGAATTGGAATCTTAGCATTTGTATAGCTGTCCCCAGGTCTGGCTGGGTCTATAGCACAGGCTCCACTTTCAAACCTGTGAGGGACTGGAGAGCATTATGCTAAGTGAAATAAGCCAGACGGGGAGGGACAAATACCATATGATCTCACCTTTAACTGGAACATAATCAACAAAAGAAAAAAGCAAGAAAAACATAGCCGGAGACAGTGAAATTAAGAACAATCTAACAATAGCCAGAGGGGAGGGGGGAGGGGATTGTGGGGAGAAGAGTTTTCAGGACCTACTATAAAGGACACGTAGACAAAACCAAGGGGGAGGGTGGAAGCAAGGGAGGGAGGTGGGTTTGGATGGGGGGAGGGGGAGAGGAGGGGAGAAAATGCAGACAACTGTAATTGAACAACAATAAAGTAATTTAAAAAAACAAGAAAACAAAAACAAAAAAACAAACAAAAAAATCTGTGAGGGAAGCCTATTCCTTTCATAATGTTTGTGATGACTGAAGCTTGATGTGAGTGCAGGGCATTCCTGGGAGGCACTGCCTGTCTATGTGTTGGCAAGGCTGGACCCAAGTAGACCTTCTCTCCCTTTTGGAGCTAAATCCTGATTGAGGGTAGGCAGTGGCAACACCCAAGAGGCAGATACCATATCTTTCACCTTCAAGATGGAAAAGATTTGAGAGTGCTTGTAAAGTACTATAATTCAATTTGTGTGAGATTCTGAATCAAGATTAGGTTTGGTTACCATCAAAATGAAGGAACTATCTTCTCAGTGACTTTTTATCCTGTCACTCAGCTGAGGTTGCCTGATTGACAAAAAAGGCCCCAAAGGAGCTCGATGGGATCCTTCTGGGATTCTGGGAGCCCCAGAATTGAATGATGAGTGCCTCTCTCTCTCTGTCACCGAAATCACACCATGTGATAGTGGGGAGCATTCCTGGTCTTCAGTCTTATTTCTTCACCTCTAGTAGTATCAGGTTTGCCTCTAGCTATTTTTATAGGATGTGGTTCATTGAAAGGCTGGTAAATACATTACCACGTTTAGCTATGAAGAAAGGTGTAACACTTCATTTGGGTGTGAAATATAAAAAAGAAAGATAAGTCTGTGTCAACAAAACATTCAAAGTGTAAGGACTCCTGGCTGCTTTCTTTTGACTGGAAGTGTCTTACGATCAGTATCTCTTCTGGGGCATGATGGTGAACAGTGCAGGTTCAGAGAGAAATGGTCAGACTCATGACACCAGCCTTCTGCCTCCTGGCTGTGTCACTTTGGGAAAATTTCTTAATTTCTTTGTGCCTCAGTTTTCTCATCTATGAAATGGGAAGAGTAGTGCTTCATACAGTTTTGTGAGGATTTTAAATTTGCATGTCTGAATGATTAGAACAGTACCTGGCACAAGTATGTGCTCTGGGAAGGTTAGCCTTTATTGTTGTAAGTTTTCTGATGTTTAGAGAACCCAAGGGAATAGCAGTGAAATCAGAAGACATGGCTTTGAATCCTGGTTCTTTGCACAGATTTGGGCCTGTGACACGGTGTGTCTGAAACTGCTTCTCTGTAAAACAGGGAACATAGTACCTACCTCTTATGGTTATAGTTAACGTAAGCAAAAGGACAATTTATGTGAAAAGTCTGGCATTAAGTAGTTACTAGGGGGGAAGTGACCGAAGTCAAACTACTATAGTAAATATGTACATACTACTAAAAGGTATTAACTGAAAGCAAGCAAAATAGTTTTTTCTCTATATTAGAAATCTTTCTTGAAGTCCTCCAAAATTTTCTTTATGTATTTGGGTGCTCCTATGTTGGGTGCATATATATATACACAATGTTTAGGGAGCATTCCTCAACATAATAAAGGCCATATATGAGAGACCTACAGCCAACATTATACTTAATGGACAAAAACTAAAATCTTTCCCACTAAGATCAGGAACAAGACAAGGATGCCCTCTTTTACTGCTCTTATTCAACATAGTACTGAAAGTCCTAGCCACAGCAGTCAGACAAGTAAAAGAAATAAAAGGCATCCAAATTTGAAAGGAGGAAGTAAAACTGTCATTGTTTGCAGATGACATGATAGTGTACATAGAAAATCCTACAGACCGCACCAAAAAACTACTCAACCTAATAAATGAATTTGGCAAAACAGCAGAATACAAAGTCAATACTCAGAAATCAAAGGCATTTTTGTATACCAACAATGAAATATCAGAAATAGAAATCAGGAAAAAAATCCCATTTGATATAGCAACAAAAAAAGTAAAGTACCTAGGAATAAACCTAACCAAGGAGGTAAAAGACCTGTTCACAGAAAACTATGCAACACTGAGGAAAGAAATTAAGAAAGACAAAGAAATGGAAGCATGTGCCATGCTCATGGATTGGGAGAATTAACATCATCAAAATGTCCATACTACCCAAAGTGATCCATAGATTCAATGCAATCCCTATCAAAGTATCAAGGACATATTTCACAGCTATAGAACAAACATTTCAGAAATTTATATGGAACCATAAATGACCCAAAATAGCTGCAGCAATTTTGAGAAAGAAGAACAAAGCAGGAAGGATCACAATACCTGATATCAAAATGTATTACAAGGCCACTGTAATCAAAACAGCCTGGTACTGGCACAAAAACAGGCTCATAGACCAATGGAACAGAAGAGATCTCAGAAATAAACCCAAGTCTACACGGGCAATTAATATTTGACAAAGAGGGAAGAAGCATAAAATGGAGTAAAATAGCCTCTTCAACAAATGGTGTTGGGAGAGCTGGACAGCTATATGCCAAAAAATGAAACTCAATCACCAACTTACACCATGTACAAGAATAAATTTATGGTGGATAAAAGACTTAAATATAAGTCATGACATCATAAAAGTCCTAGAGGAGAACATAAGCAGGAAAATCTCTGATATCCCATATAGCAACATCTTCACTGATGTGTCCCCTAAAGCAAGGGACATAAAGGAAAGAATAAACAAATGGGACCTCATCAAAATAAAAAGCTTCTCCATGGCTAAAGAAAACAGTATTAAAATGAAAAAAGAACCAATTATATGGGAAAACATATTTGCTAATTATACCTCGGACAAGGATTTGATCTCCAAAATATATAAAGAACTCACACGACTCCACTCTAGGAAGACAAAAAAACCCAATTAAAACATGAGAAAAGACTTGGACAGACACTTCTCCAAGGAGGACATACAGAGGGCCCAGAGACATATGAAAAGATGCTCAGCATCACTAGCCATCAGAGAGATGCAAATTAAAACCATAATGAGATACCACCTCACACCAGTCAGAATGGCCATCATAAACAAAGCAACAAATAAGTGTTGGAGAGAATGTGGAGAAAAGGGAACCCTAGTACACTGTTGGTGGGAATGCAGACTGGTGCAGCCACACTGGAAAACAGTATGGAATTTCCTCGGAAAACTAAAAATGGAACTGCCTTTTGACCCAGCAATACCACTGCTGAGATTATACCCTAAGAGCCCTGAAACACTGATCCAAAAGAACCTATGCACCCCAATGTTCACAGCAGCACAATTTACAATAGCCAGGTGCTGGAAGCAACCTAAGTGCCCATCAGCAAATGAGCGGATCAAGAAAACTATGGTACATTTACACAATGGAATTCTACACAGCAGAGAGAAAGAAGGAGCTAGTACCCTTTGCAACAGCATGGATGCAACTGGAGAGCATTATGCTAAGTGAAATAAGCCAGGCAGTGAGGGACAAATACCATATGATCTCACCTTTAACTGGAACCTAATCAACAAAAGAAGAAAGCAAGCAAAATATAACCAGAGACATTGAAATTAAGAACAGTCTAACAATAGCCAGAGGGGAGGGGAAAGGGGACTGTGGGGAGAAGGGTTTTCAGGAAATATTATAAAGGACAGGTAGACAAAACCAAGGGGGAGGATGGAAGCAAGGGAGGGAGGTGGACTTGGATGCGGGGGGGAGAAAATGCAGACAATTGTAATTTAATGACAATAGAATAATTTTAAAAAATCTATTTGCAGACAAGCATCCACTGTGGAAAGGATACAATTTTCTGCTAGTTAGCACAAACCCTTGCATTTTGATTATATTAAGTTATAATTTATATTATTATATTATTATAGTGGCATTTATTGAATGCTTTGAATACTTTATATCACCAGTCCTCACCACAGTCAGGTGATATTATTGTAGGGAATATTATCATCCTTGTTTTACTGAATATTAGCAATCTGTGGCTCAGAAAGATTAAGTGATTTGTCCAAGGTCACACAGCTACTAAGAAACAGAGGCAACCTAGTTCTCTTTGACTCCAAAGACTGTGCTCTTTATAACTGTGATGTTCTCCCTTCCACAAGTGAAATCAAATCTCTTGATCTCTCAGAGACATTTTTGTCATGACAGTTCAAATTATAAAAGATCAGATATTAATTTCAGTTCAAAGTAAGAAGCAAAGTAGTCAAAATGAGGAAGGAACAAGGAGCCATAAAAACCAAGTATTGATCCTTCTGTGTCATGCCATAGACTGAATCCCTGTCTTCTGGCACTGAAATATCTGCTTCCCAGATAATATTCCTACAGGAGGGCATCATAGACAGTATTGGGTTGGAAGGCGGGGGGTTGGCTGGTGCTGCTGCCTAGAAGGTGCAATAGCAAAGCAAGCACATGGCTTGAATTGTGATGCTATGCTCATTGGAGTGGCTTGACTTGGTTAATAGAGTTTGGCATTGACACTTTGCTATCAACATCACCAAGTCATGCAAGTGAAAGGCTTTTGACTTGGTAACCAAAGGTACTGAAGGTGTGTCTACTGCACACTGTGGCCTGGAGCAACCCAGTATCTAACAGTGTCACTAGATTAAACCAGTTGCAAAGAACAGTTTTACTCTAAGAAACTCTATTACACTGGCCTGTATGAAGAGAGTTAGTCTGTTTTTGCTTGACAAGTTGTATTGCAGAATTTTACAATTTAGTTCATTGCTCTTATAAACAACATTTTTCCTTCTCTTTCTGAGTAGATCTTTTTTTTATAGGGAAATTAGAGCTGTCAGTCCATCCAGAGTGACACAATCATGTCACTCTTTCCATCAGATGATTCCTTTTAGCTGAGCCTGAGCATGTGTGTGGGCTGGGAGGCTGGAGGGATCAGAGAAGGATGGGAATGAGGAGAGGTGTGCAGTGTTGCTAGTGATGCTAAGCAGAGAGGTATGCCCCAGTGCTCATGTCACTGTTAGATCCATTTTCTGCCTCTCTGTCTCTCTCTTTCCCTTTCTTTTACTTTTCTTTTTAAATAATCAATTCTTGGAAGCCTTGGAAGACCTTTACAATTCTTTCTTCTATCATCTTTTTTACATATAAATTCCAGAGCAACAGATGTGTTGCACTGTTGTGCACTTGACTGTAAAACTGTGTACAAGTTACAAAGACTGGCCATCGGCCTCATAACAGAATAGTGAGGAGCAGAAGTAGAGTAGATGCTGAAAAGTCTACTAAAGTCCAGATCTGAAGGTAATTGAGGGGGATAAAAAAGGAAAAAGGAAAGAAAGGAAGGTAGAAATGAACAAACTGGAATTAGGAGTAAATAGAGAGGGGTACAAACTGAAGGGCCATGGGTAGATGTTTTCTGATTTCCCCTCTTACCAACTCTGAGACTTGGGCCAACTCAGTGAGCCTTTGTGTTCTCACCTGCATAGTGGGATAATAACAATACCAGTTTCATAAAATTGTGAAGACTGAGTGAGGAAACCAAAGAAAAGCAGTTAGTCTACATTAACGCTTAAATCCATTCTCTGTTTAGAATCACCATCTTTTTCTCCACAGTAGGAATTGGAGGTTCCTGCCTCAGTTGTTCAGAATTCTGTAAGGGGTCATTTAAGATCCTGTGAACTTAGAAATGGATTGGAACCCATTCTTCTGTTACCTCCTTTTTTTCCCTTTGTTTTTATCTTTCACATACAGAAAAGCTAGAGTGAGTACCCCGAAGTTTTCTCCTGTAGAGACTGTATATGGAAACTTACAAAAGATTGTAAAACTACCATAAGTGAGGTCTTTTTGTTCTTTAATCCCCAGAAACTATTTCTGCCAAGGGTACTGGCCACCAAGCCTCACTAGTGTTGCTAATTCTTGGGCATCTCTCCAAAAGAACCATGTGACAATCTCATTAACAGTGCCAGAAAACCACTCTTGTAGAAACTGAGTTCTTTTAATGAGTATTTCTTATGGTACAGTTTGCTTGATAAGGCACATACATATATTCTAAGTCAGCCTTAAAATCTTAACTGCTGTCTAATTTCTGCCTTTTAAACACACACACAAACACACACACACATACACACACACACACAAGCAAGCCATCAGTGCCCCCAAACTCCTGCAAAATCTAGCTTTAATCAGTTCATAGCCTTTTATAGATGGAAGAAATTCAGGAGCCATTGGTGCCATTTTTTCCCATTTTATGGTTGAAGAAATGGTATTGGAGAGTCAGGTGACATGCTAGGACATGTGGTTATTTTGAAAGAGCCTGGAACTTTTCCCACTACATTTCATTGTTTTCCAAAATGGAAAAACTCCAAGTAGAAGCACCCTTATTGCCTTTAGAGGATAAATGCCTCAAGAAAGTACCTCCAAGGCCAACTGGAGACAGTATTAAATCCATCACCAACTTATGTAGAGCATTGTGACTTCTTTGAATTGTCATTATTGGCTCCAGGCATGCCCAGTGTGTCCAAATTATCCCCTAGAAATCTCCTTCTTTCTACCTCCACTGATGGCACCAACAGGAAAGATGGATGTGTTTTTAAATTTTTAGGTAATTTTTGGTTAATAAATCCATTATAATACTGAAGAAAGCTAGAATTTTTAGGATTAGGTCCCTGATCTTTGAAGCTGATGAACATGACCTTCCCCAGCTAGGTGTCTGTTGCATCAGGCCATAAAATCCTTGGTTCTGACCCAGGGTGACTGTTGGTGAGCTTGTTCTACCCTGATCCCACAGTGGAAGCTCATAAACATAACTAGCAGGCCCCCAATCTGTTGATGAGACAGCCACAATCCTTCAGGCAGAGAAACACGTTCCCAGATCTCATGCAGTCATTCATTGTAAAACTTCATAGTATTTCACATTTTCTTTCTTGGGTTTTAGTTTTCACCACCTCCC
>PVJI01023636.1:0-23215 GCA_004026765.1 Micronycteris hirsuta
AAATCTCCAGATAGGAACCCAAACTGGCTGCCTCATGATTTGGGCCTTGTGAGTATATAAACAGAGAATGCAAGCAAGTTCACCAGGATTTGTGATCTACAGAACAAGGAGAGAATAATAACTATGGCTTCAGCTGCGATGTTTGAGGAAACCTGTTGTAGTAGTACTAGAATATACAGTCTATTTCTGGAACTACCATGTGACACTGCCTCCTTATAAATGTAAGCTCCAAAAGTCTGCCCATTAGCATTTAATTAAAGTTCAAACATTATACTAACCATCATCAGTAATACAAACTGTTATTTGCCATTTGAACTACTGTAATATAGATGATGATGAGTACTACTACCACCACTAAAAATGCCTTACGTATGCTTGCCATGAGCCAGAGACTGGCCAGGGCCCAACTACCGAGATTCTGATCTAAAAGGTCTGAATGGGGGTGGCAATCTGCATGTTTATCCAGTTCTTAAGAAAATACTGTTAAATAGGTGTTGTAGTCTTACAGATTGAATTGTGCCTTCCAAAAATTCATGTGTTGAAGCCCTAAGCCCCCCATACCTCTTAATATGACTGTATTTAGATTAAAAAAAAAAAAGAAGTCACCAGAGTTCTGTTAGGTCATTGGAGCAGGCCCTAATTCAGTATGGTGGTATCCTTATAAGAAGAAGCAATTTGAACACACTAAAAGACAACAAGCAGGCACACTCAAAAAGAAAATCTTATGTGGGGACAGGCAAGCCAAGGAGAGAGGCCTCAGAAGAAACCAAATCTGTTAACACATTGATCTTGGACTTGTAGCCCTTAAAACTGTGAGTAAATAAATTTACATTGTGTGAACCACCATTGTGCTGTACTTTGTCATAGGAACCCTAGCAAACCAATACTGTTACAATATACTATATTTTACTGCTTTTTTGCCCTCATTTTATAGTGGAGGTAGTAGAAGATCAGAAAGTTTCAGCAACATCCTAAGACTAATTTCATCTAGGTATTATTATTGAAGCCTGGATTCACACTTGGTTTGATTTACTTTCAGAATCCAAGTATTATCTCCCCCTTTTTTTGTCATGATCCAAATTTCCTACTGATAAAGTACTTACTATAACTTATGCAGTTTCAAATGCCGTGTACCACTAGCCTCCAAACATACACAGAAAATAAATTTATATCAACTTTTGAATAATTGGATATTTCATAGAACTTAGCAATTTGTTAAATAGATTCTCACTAGAGGAAACATAATAAATTCCTCAGAGTCATTTTATATTGGAAATATACTCTTGTCATGGCTTATGCGAAATATTTAAAATACAGGCAGTAGAAAAATCTATAAATAATCAGAATGATTTTTTTCTAAAATAGTCAATGTCAAAAATATAGAATAGTGGAGTTACATAACTGAAAAAAATGTTAAGACGGCTAAAGGGAAATTATGTCTATGAGATGAGAACTTCATTTTTAATTTTTTTTAGAAATTATTTAAAGAAGACAATTTGGAAAGCTCCATGTTTATAATTCTATATTATTGTCATAATAGTCTAGAATTTATTAGAAAAGTTTTCTTTGGGTGTACTACTATATTCAATTAAAACTATTTTTAATTAAATATTATAACTGCATTTTTAAAATAACAAAAATTTTTCACATTACAAGTAAAATACAAGACTTTTATTTAATCAGTTTTTTAGCATATTATTATATTTATGTTCCCATTGCTGTGAGCTTATGTTCAAAGTCTATGATTAGAGTCTTTGAAAGAAGTAGTGATAAAGTTAAGAAACCCTGATATCCTAGGTTAGTCAACAGAGTACAAAAGTCAGAGAGAACAGGATTTTTGAGAAATATTGTTGAAATGAAAATGCTTTCAAAGTTCATTAACAGGTAAATTGAAAAGTGTAAAAAGACTTAATTTCATGAAAAAAAAATAACAACATTTAGTCCATGCTAATGCAATTAAATGGTTTATTTAGAAAAAAATCTGCAATTCATTTTAATGAACAAACTCATAATTTTACCAACTATTGAACATGAGATATTATTATGAGTTCAATTTTTAAATGTAGTCTATTTACATAAGACAGTCATGTGCATTGCAGTTTGCCTCTAAATACAGTTAAATTTGACTCTAGGTTTTTTTGTCTATTACATATGATTTAAAAATATGGTGACTAAAATACAATATTTACTCTAGCTAAGAGTAAAATGGCCCATTATTCCCTCATGCCTGTAATGTATTTATTTCCATTTGCATACTAAAATCAGCATTCCAAAACTTAAAGGTACTAACACTTAAAGCAGTCTTTAGCAGATATGTAAAATTCAGCAACAAGAAAAGAAAAAGATATTACAAAGACTTTTCTTCAATTATAAATTGCCATAAAAATCTATTCTTTGGAGTAAAATGCCTATTTTCTTTCTTCCAACTATGCCTGCTACATGTCATTTTCAGCTTTATAGAATCACTTTAAGAGTTCCATAAGCACCTTTTGAATCAAATCTTTTCAAGGCTTCACCACATAAAGTCCTTTAGAAATAAATAAGGAAACTCCAGAGACTCTACAACCATGAAATATTAAACATTGCAGGAAGTATCAGTCAGTATTTACTTAGAGAAGCAGAACATAAGAAGTATAAGGGGAATGAGTGATTTATTATAGGAAGAAACAAAAAACCGAAAGGGATATTTGGAGGATCAGAGAAAAAGGCACTGACAAATCTACCAGAAGAATTAGTGCAGGTAGTTACATGAGAGCTTGCAGAAAGATGTGAGAAATCAATCAACCTGAGCCATCAAAGCAGGGCTGTGAAAGAGAAGACGTAGCAAGATCTAAGAAGAGTTCTCAGTGTAAGGATCTTGTCTGGAGGCCCAGAGTCTCTGTTGTTCAGTAGGGCCAGTAATAGAACAGACAAGCTGGAGGCAGAGCACAGCAGAGTGAGGTAAGCTGGGAGGAGACCTGTCAGTCCCCTTTGTATTTGTCCATCCTTGCATCCAACCACCCTGACTTTCTGAGATCAATGGCTGCTCTTCTACTCACTTTATTGCGGCTCACAAGCACACAGTGAAGTGGATTCTGGAAGATGTAGTTCCTGGCCTTAACTAAGTTGATAGAGCACAGTCCTGCCCAAAAAGTAAGAGACTGTCGTTAGGTTAGACATCCTAACATGCTCAGACTCAAGCATGTCCATAAATTAGCTTAAGAGTGTTTGTGAAACCATAAACTTAAAATTATACAAATATGTATATGAGTGGATATGCATTTTTTTCTTGGGAATGTTCCAAATGTTCCAAAGATTTCATCAGATTACGTAAGTCAGGGAAGTGGTGATGGAAGGAGACTTGACATGGGCTGGTGAACACACATGACAGTGCACAGATGATGTGCTGTGGAACTGTGCACCTGAAACCTGTACAATCGTCTTAACCAGTGTCACCCTAATTAATTCAATAAAAAGAACAAAAAAAGTACCACCACATTCATAGACTATAAGACACAATGGTCTGAGATGCGAGAATATTTTATGTAACCCAAGTAAAGGGAAAAACCTGCAGATTAAATTGTGATGTAATGCTTTATTATAGATTGTAAGATGCATCCCAATTTTAGAAATGCTACAATGTGAACAAAATAGGATCTTCAAATTGAAGATATAAGGTAAATATATTTTATTGGAACATACGTATGTAATAAAAAAAATAAAAACAGGCATAGATATGAAAAAAAGAAAGTTGCAAAGTGAATAGATCTAAAAGTTCTCATCACAAGTAATTTTATTTTTTTATCAATTTATCAGAATAGAGTTCAAGGTAATCATTATAAGAATACTCAAAAGCATGAAAAGAGATGGATTATATGGAAGCTATACTAACCTCCTCCCAAGACCAAACTGGAATTACAACTAAATAATATAAAAATTGCATTGAATGTCCAATTGAAGACTAGCTGGAGAGAATACTTATAACCAAAGACTTAAAGAAGAAGCCACACTGAGAATGGTAAGGAAATGCAAAGGCATAAAAAGGTTTTCTGGGCTTCCACAGGTGGCCAAAGTTTCAGATGCATATCTCAGCTGCAGGGGGTTCCCCCTGAAAAGTGTGGGCTCTAAACCCCAAACTGGGCTCCCCAACCTAGAGCACCAGAACAAGGAAAGGCATCCACAAAACATCCAGGTGTGTAAAGAAGTGGAGTCTCCATCAACTAGGGACAGATGGCTAGAGATGCAGTCATCCTATTAAAGGCCAATTCGCAAAATACATCCTATTAAGTCCAATGTACAAAATGCATCCCATTAAAGGCCAATGCATAAAATATTGTTTACAGCCACTTACCCTGGGTTTCAGTGAAGGGAGGGCAGAGCAAACTAGAGTTGTGTGAGAGTCTGGGGTTGGTGACTCTGGGGAAAAAGCTGAAGGATCAGCCACCAGTATACTTGTGCTTAATCATTCCCCATACTTCAGAAACCATCTTTCTCAGGTAGAGCACTCTCCTCCATAAGGCATCAGCCTAAGGGAAGGCAATCAGCCTAAGGGAAGCCCCACCCACAGGAATCCATCGTGCCCTCCCCCGTGGAGCTTAAGCCCTGCTGAGGAATATAGCCAGAGGCTCTTTCAGTGACCAAGCCTATTGGGCAGTCTGCAAATGGAGGAGGACCTCTGGGTGCTTTGAGACATTTGCCGACATGTGCATGGAACTATGGGGAAAAGCCAGCCTTGGAATGCAGCTTGGTCCTTGCTACATTCACCTAGACCCAGCAGAGAGAACTACAAGCTGTGGATCACTAATAGCTCCAAACAAATTGCTCAGGGCCAGTCACAGACAGCATCTGACATAGGCCTACACTAAAGTCTTTGAATAGCTAAATAATATGTAGAAACAAATGCAGAGATAGCTAAAATGGAAAGACAACGAAGCAGAACCCAAATGAAAGAGCAAGAATATTATCTAGATAAAGAGCTAAATGAAATGGAGGAAAGAAATTTATCAGATATAGAGTTCAAAGTAATGATTATAAGGATGCTCAAGAGCATGAAAAAAAGATATAGAATCATAAAAAAGACTACAGTCAGAAATGAAGAGTGCAATATTTGAAATAAATAATACTGTGGAAGGAATAAACAGTAGGTTGGATGAAACAGAAGATCAAATCAGTGATTTGGAAGACAAAGTAGAAAAAACATGCAGAGAAGCAAAAATAAAAAATAATAATAGAGAAAAGAGGATAGTTTAAGGGATCTTTGGGACAACATGAAGCATAACAACATTCAAATCACAGATATATAAGAATGAGAAGAGAGAGAGCAAAGGATTGAGGACTTCTTTGAAGAAATAATGACCAAAAACTTTTCTAACCTAGTGATGGAAAAAGACACACAAGTCAGGAAGTACAGAAAGTCCCAAGTAAAATGGACCCAAAGAGGCCCACCCTAAGACACATCATAATTAAAGTGGCAAAGCTTAAAGACAAGGAAAGAATCTTAAAAGCTGTAAGAGAAAGACAATGAGTTACCTACCAGGTTGCTCCCAAATGACTGGCATCTGATTTGTCAACAGAAACATTTCAGGCAAGATGGGATTGGCATGAAATATTCAAAGTGGTGAAAAGCAAGGACCTACAACCAAGGCTAATTTACCCAGCAGCACTATAATTTAAAATTGAATAAGAAATAAAAAGCTTCCCAGACAAGAAAAAGCTAAAGGAGTTGTTTTGTTTTGTTTTGTTTCCCACCAAACCAGTATTACAATAGATATGAAAGGATTTGCTTGAAGGAAGAAGTGAAAAGAAGAAGAAGGAGGAGGAGGAGGAAGAGGAAGAGGAGGGGGAGGAGGAGGAAGAAGGAGGAGGAGGAGGAAGAAGAAAGGACGAAGAGGAGGAGAAGGGGAAAGGGAAACATAGCTAAGAAAATAAAAAGACAATAAAGACATATCTATCAATAATGACTTTAAATGTAAATGGCTTAAATGGTCCAATCAAAAGATGTAGGGTAGATGAATAGATAAGAAAATAAGACCCATATATATGCTGTCTTCAAGAGACTCAACTGAGAATTAAAGATACATATAGACTAAAAGTAAAAAAGATAGAAAAAGGTATTTGGAAAGGAAAAAAAAGCTAGGGTAGTAATTCATATCTGACGTAACAGACTTTAAAACAATGACTGTAGCAAGAGGCAGAGAAGGACATTACATAATTACGAAGGGAACAATCCAACAAAAGGATATAACTCTTGTAAACTGTATATACTCAACAAGCTAAATAACATGTTATTAAACAATGAATGGGTTAATAATGAGATCAAGGAAGAAATCAAAAGATTCCATGAAACAAATGAAAATGAGGATACAACAACCCCAAATCTCTGTGAAACAGGGAAAGGAGTCCTAAAAAGGAAATTCATAGCATTACATAGCCTATCTCAAAAATAAAAATAAAATAAAATAAAAAAGAAAAAGAAAAATCTCAAATACAAAATCTAACTGCACATCTAAAGGGACTTGAAAAAGAATAAAAAACAAAGTCCAAAGTGAGTAGGAAGGAAATGATGATTATCAGGTCATAAATAAACAAAATAGAGCCTAAAAAACAATAAAAAATATCAATGATTCCAAGAGCTGTTTCTCTGAAAAGTTAAACAAGATTTACAAACCTTTAACTAGATTCATCAAGAAAAAAATGGAGAGGATCTAAATAAATAAGAAATGTAAGAGGAGAAGTAACAACCAACACCAAAGAAATAGAAAGGATTGAGAAAATATAATAAAAAACTGTATGCCAAAAATAGGACTATCTGAATGAAATGGATAAATTCCTGGAAACATACAATCTTCTAAAACTAAATCAGAAAGAATCACCATATCTGAATAGACTAATCACAACTAGTGTTTAGACTAACTTGGTCATAACTTGGACCAGATGGCTTCGCAGTTAAATTTAACAAACATTAAAAAATGTAACATCTCTCCTTCTCAAACTATTCCAAAAAATAAAAGAGGAATGAAGACCCCCAAGCTTATGTTCCAAGGCCAGTATTATCCTAATTCCAAAACCAGATAAAGCATTACAAAGAAAGAAAATTATAGGTCAATATCCCTGGTGAACAAAGACACTAAAATCCTCAACAAAATTTTAGCAAACCGAATATAGCAATGCATTGAAATAATTATACACTATGATCAAGAGAGGTTTATTGTGGGGATTCCAGGCTAATAAATATCTGCAAATCCATAAATTTGACACACCACATAAACAAAATGAAGGATAAAAGCACATGATCATATCAATATATGGAGAAAAATCATTTGATAAAATCCAGCACTCATTTTGAACAAAAATGTTCAGCAAAGTGGGAATAGAGGGAACATACATCAATGTAATAAATGCCAGATATGACAAACCCACGGCCCGCACCATCCTCAATGGGCAAAACTTGTAATTGTTCCCTTCAGATCAGAAACAAGACAGGGAAGTCTGCCTTCACTATTCTTATTTGATACAGTACTGGAAATCCCAGCCAAAAAAATCAGTCAAGAAGAAATAAAAGGCATCCAACTTGGAAAAGAATAAGAAAACTGTCATTATTTGCAGATATACTATATATAAAGAACTCTAGAGTCCACCACAATGCTACTGGAACTGATAAATTAATTCAGTAAAGTAGTGGGATATAAAATTAATATTCAGAAGTCAGGACTTCCGGCCAAGATGGAGGAATAGGTAGACACGCCATGCCTCCTTGCACAACCAAAAGAGGAAAAACAACAATTTAAAAAACAAAACAAACAACCAGAACTGACAGAAAAATCGAACTGTGTGGAAGTCCAACAACCAACGAGTTAGAGAAGACACGTTCATCCAGACCCAGTAAGCGGGACAGATCCACACAAAGAACAAGCACAGCGGTTTGTGGAGCGGGGTGGGCAGAGCTGCAGCTAGCTACCCAGAGAGACTTGCAGCCAGTGCATTCAGCAAAACTCATGGCAGCTGGCGCACCCGGACATGCCCACGGTGGGCCAACCCGGAACTAGCAGGGCCGACACTAGTAGACCAGGCCGTCCATCATTCACGCACAAATAAACCCGGAGAAAAAGCTGGGAAGAGGAGCAGACCATGCAACCCACCATGGAAATAAAAACTCAAACCACTGATTGAAAACACCTGTGGGGGTTGAGGTGCCAGTGGGAGGAATTCCCAGCCTCACAGGAGAGCTCACTGGGGGGTAGTGATTGGGAGCCAGTGGAGAGTGGAGCAAGCGCCCTTGTTCCCTCCCAGCCCCTGCCCCTACAGGCAGTGTCACAACACAGTCACACGGGTTACCCTGCCCTGGTGAACACCTAAGGCTCCACCCCATAAAGTAACAGGCACACCAAGAAAAAAAAATGGCCCAAATGAAAGAGCAGATCAAAATGCCAGAAAAAATACAAGTAAGCAATGAAGAGATAGCCAACCTATCAGATGCACAGTTCAAAACACTGGTAATCAGGATGCTCACAGGATTGGTTGAATTTGGTCGCAAATTAGATGAAAAAATGAAGAATACAGTAAGAGAAATGCGGGGAAACCTACAGGGAACCAATAGTGATGGGAAGGAAACTGGGACTCAAATCAACAGTGTGGACCAGAAGGAAGAAAGAAACATTCAACCAGAAAAGAATGAAGAAAAAAGAATTCAAAAACATAGGAGAGGCTTAGGAACCTCCAGGACATCATTAAACATCCCAACATCTGAGTCATAGGGGTGCCAGAAGGAGAAGAGGAAGACCAAGGGATTGAAAACTTACTTGAACAAATAATAAAGGAGAACTTCCCCAAGCGGGTGAAGGAAATAGACTTCCAGGAAGTCCAGGAAGCTCAGATAGTCCCAAAAAGTTGTACCCAAAGAGGAATACACCAAGGCACATCATGATTACATTACCCAAGATTAAAAATAAGGAGAGCCCTGGCTGGCGTAGCTCAGTGGATTGAGTGCGGGCTGGGAACCAAAGGGTCCTGGTTTGATTCCCAGTCAGGGCACATGCCTGAGTTGCGGGCCATGTACCCAATGAGGGCCATGTGAGAGGCAACCATACATTGCTGTTTCTCTCCCTCTCTTTCTCCCTCTCTCTAAAAAAAATAAATAAATAAAATCTTAAAAAAAAATAAGGAGAGAATCTTAGAAGCGGCAAGAAAAAAGGGAGACAGTTAACTACAAATGAATCCCCATAAGACTGTCAGCTGATTTCTCAAAGGAGACCTTTCAAGCAAGAAGGGGCTGGAAAGAAGTATACCAAGTCATGAAAGGCAAGGACCTATATCCGAGAATATTCTATCTAGCAAAACTTCCATTCAGAATGGAAGGGCAGATAAAGTGCTCCTCAGATAGGGTCAAGTTCAAGGAGTTCATCATCACCCAGACTCTATTATATGAAATGTTAAAGGGACTTATATAAGGCATGGAGGGGTATCAACAGGGGAGTGGAAGGGGGAAAGAGGAGGAAAAAGTACAGAGAATATATAGCGTAAACGGTAGGTAGAAAACAGACAGGGGGAGGTTAAGAATAGGACAGGAAATGTAGAAGCCAAAGAACTTATGTGTATGACCCATACGCAAAAACTAAAGGGCGGGGAATGGGGTGGGGATGCGGGGCAGAGGGGAATAAAGGGGGGCTGAAATGAGACAACTGTAATAGCATAATTAATAAAATATATTTAAAAAGTCAGTTGAATTTTTAAATGCCAGTAATGAACTAACAGAAAGAGAAATTAAGAGAACAATCCCATTCACAATTGCTTCAAAAAGAATAAAATAACTAGAAATAAATTTAACCCAAAATGTAAAAGACCTGTACTCCGATTAAGACACTGAAAGACAAAATTAAGACACTGAAGAAAGCAATTGAAGAGGATATAAATAAGTGGAAGAATATACTGTGTTCAGGCATAGGAAGAATTAACATCATTAAAATGTTTATAGTACCCAAAGCACCCTATAGATTCAACACAATTCTTATCAAAATACAAATGACATATTTCAAAGAACTAGAAAAATGTTGCAAAAATTTATATGGAACCACAAAAAAACATGAATAGCAACAGCAATCATGAGAAAGAAGAACACAGTTGGAGAAATCATGCTACCTAATATCAAACTATACGACAAGGCCATAGTAATCAAAACAGTATGGTACTAGCATAAAAACATATATATATATATATATATATATATATATATATATATATATATATAAAGATTTTATTTATTTATTTATAGACATAAGGGAATGGAGGGAGAAAGAGATGGGTAGAAACATCAATGTGTGGTTGCATCTCATGTGGCCCCCCTGGGGACCTGGCCTGCAACCCAGACATGTGCCCTGACTGGGAATCGAACCAGCGACCCTTTGGTTCGCAGCCCACGCTCAATCCACTGAGCTACGGCAGCCAAAGCCAGACGTACATATTTTTGGTCAATAGAATGGAATATACAGCCTAGAAATAAACCCATGCCTTTATAGTCACTATTTGACAAAAGAGGCAAAAACATAAAATGTGTTAAAGATAGTTTATTTCATGAGTGGTAAAGGGAAAATTGGACAGATATGTGTAAAAATATGAAACTAGAATGCCTTCTTACACCACACAAGAATAAACTCAAAATTAAATGAAGATTTAAATATTACATTTAAAATCATAAAAATCATAAAAATCCTAGAAGATGACAGACAATAAAATCTTAGACATTTCTTTTTTTAATAATTTTTTGTTGTTCTATTATAGTTGTCCAAATTTCCCCCTGTTGCTCTCCTCTGCCCATCACACCCACCACTCCCACAGACAAATCCCTTCCATTGTCCATGTCCATGGGTCATTAATACATGCTCCTTGATTAGTCCCATCCCCTCTACCCTTATTCCTCTCCCTCCTGCCACTTATCACTGTTAGTCTATTCCTTGTTTTGCTGCTTCTGGTTTTATTTTGCTCATTTGTTTGTTTTGTTCATTAGGTTCCTCTTATAGGTGAGATCATATGGTATTTGACTTTCACTGCCTGGCTTATTTCACTTAGCATAATATCCTCTAGCTCCATTCATGCCATCACAAAAGGTAGGAGTTCCTTCTTTCTGCTGCATAGCATTCCATTGTGTAAATGTACCACAGTTTTTTTTTAATCCACCCATTTACTGATGGGCACTTAGGCTGTCTCTAGCACTTGGCTATTATAAATAATGCTGCTATGAACATAGTGGTGCATAGGTTCTTTTGAACTGGTGTTTCAAGATTCTTAGGGTATAATCCCAGCAGTGGAATCACTGGATCAAAGGCAGTTCCATTTTCAGTTTTTTTGAGGAAATTCCATACTGTTTCCACAGTGGCTTCACCAGCCTGAGTTCCTACCAACAGTGTAGAAGGGTTCTATTTTCTGCGCATCCTCGCCAGCACTTATTGTTCGTTGACTTTTTAAATATTGGTTGGCCATTTTGATGAGTGTAAGGATCCCCCCCATTGTGGTTATAATTTGCATCTCTCTGATGGTTAGTGATGCTGAGCAATCTTTCATGTCTCTGTGCCTTTTGTATGTCCTCCTTGGAGAAGTATCTGTTCAGGTCCTTTGTCAATTTGTTAATTGGATTGTTTGTCTTTGTGGTATTGAGCTCTGCAAGTTCTTTATATATTTCAGAGATCAAAGTATTCTCCTAAAGTATTATTGGCAAATATGTTTTCCCATATGGATGTTTCCTTCTTCATTCTGATGATGTTTTCTTTAGCTGTGCAGAAGCTTTTTAATTTGATGTAGTCCCATTTCTTTACTTTTCTCTTTTATCCTGGGAAATATGTTAGTAAAAATATTGCTGCATTGGTAATATTGGTAATATTGGTGATATTGCAGCTGAAATCTGTCTGCCTATGTTTTCCTCTCAGACTTTTATGATGTAATGACTTATATTTAAGTCTTTTATCCATCTTGAGTTTATTCTGGTGTATGGTGGAAGGTAGTGGTCTAATTTCATTTTTTGGCATGTACCTTTCCAGATCTCCCAACACTATTTATTGAAGAGGCTATTTGTATTCCATTTATGCTCCTGTCACCTTTGTCAAGTATTAATTGGCCATAGAAACATGGCTTTATTTCTAGACTCTATTATTTTCCATTGATCTATGATATCAAACTATAATTCAAGGTCACTGCAATCAAAACAATCTGTTACTGAAACAAGATCAGACATTACTTGTGGCAACATTTTTCTGATAGATCTCCTCAGGCAAGGGAAACAAAATTAGAAAATTAAATAATGGGACCATAGTAAACTAAAAAGCTTTTTACAACAAAGGAAACCATCAGCAAAATGAAAAGACAACCCACTGAATGGAGAACATGTTCACCAATGATACACTTGATAAGGGGTTGGTTAATATCTAAAATTTATAAAGAACTTATAAAACTCAACACCAAAATAATTCCAATTAAAAAAATGAACAAAGAACCTGAAAAGACACTTCTCCAAAGAAAGCATCAGCTGATCAATAGACATATGAAAATATGCTCAACATCACTAATGATCAGGGAAATGCAAATTAAAACCACAATGAGATACCACCTCATGCCAGTCATAATGGCCATCATCAATAAATCAATGAACAGCAAGTGTTGGTGATGATGTGGAATGCAGATTTGGTGCAGCCACTGTGGAAAATATTATGGAGTTTACTGAAAAAATTAAGGATGAACTGCCTTATGACCCACTTCTGGGAGTATAGCTGAATAAACCTAAAACACTAATTCAAAATAATATACACACCCCTATGTTCATTGCAGCATTATTTATCATTTCCAAGACCTGGAAGCAGCCCAAGTGTCCATCGGTTTATGAGTAGATAAAACAACCATGGCACATTCACTCAATAGAATACTACTCAGACATTAAAAAGATGAAATTTTTACCTTTTGCAACAGTATGGATTCACCTGGAGAACATTATGCTAAGTGAAACAAATCAGTCAGAGAAAGACAATTGCCATATGATTTCACTCAAATGCGGAATCTAATGAAGAAACAACTCACATTCAAAATAGAGACAGATTGATAGAGAACAGGCTGGCAGATTTGGGGACATTGGGAGCGTGGAGGAATAAAACCAAAAGAGAGAGAGAGAAAGAAAAATATCTCATGGACATAAACAATAGTGTGGTGATCGAGGATGGGGCAGAAGAGGGTCTAAAGTGATAAATGGTAATGAAAAAATACATAGTAAAGAGAAAATACTTTGAAATGAATGAAAACAAAAATACAACACAACAATACTTACAGAATGCAGTGAAAATATTGCTAAGAAGAGACATATTGTTGTGAGTACTTTAAGACAATAAAAAAGCAGTAAATTAAATCCATATTAAGCAGAAGGAAAAAATAATAAAGAGTACACCAGAAATAAATGTGATAGAAACTAGAACAACAATAGAGAATAACAACAAATCCAAAAGTTTATTCAATAAAATGATTCTCAAAACTGACTAAATTTTATTTTTTTAAATATTTTATTTATTTATTTTCAGAGAGAGGAGAAGGGAGGGAGAAAGAGCAATGTATGGTTGCCTCTCACATGGTCCTCATTGGGGACCTGGCCCACATCCCAGGCATGTGCCCCAACTGGGAATTGAACCGGGACCCTCTGGTTCCCAGCCCGCGCTCAATCCGCTGAGCTATACCAGCCGGGCAAAACTGACTAAATTTTAAAAAGAAAATTAGGGATAAGAAAAAAGACTTAGGCCATGGCTGAGTAGCTCAGTAGGTCAGAGCATCATCCCAATACACCAAAGTTGTGATTTTGATCCTGGTCGGGCCACGCACGTGAATCAACCAATGAATGCAAATAAGTGGAATAACAAATCTCAATCGCTCTCTCTCTCCCCCCGTCTCTCTCTTTCTCTCTCTCTCCTTCTATTTCTCTCTAAAATCAATATAAAATTTTTCAAAATAAATTAAAAAGAAAGAAGAAAAATAATAAAACTATAAATTAAAGAGTGGAGGAAAGAAACTATTAATATTTCATAAATGTATGCCAACAAATTAGAAAACCTAAATGAAAAGTATAAATTCCTAGAAAGACACAAACTAATGAAACAGATACAAAAATAAAGAGATTATGTGCATAAATTTATAACAAGAGATTAAATTTATCATAAAAATTACAACTATTTACAAATAAAATCTCAAACTAGATGGCTTCAATGTTGAATTCAACTATATATCTAAAGAAGTAAACAAAATTTTCATCAACTCTTCCAAAAACAGGAAAATGTATCATTTCACAACTCATTCCAGTCCAGTATTATCCTAATACCAAAACAAGACAATGAAATTACATGAAAATAAAACTAAATAGATGTGAAAATTTTGAACAGAATACTAGAAAAACAAATATACCTATTTATAAAAATATCATACACTGTTACCAAGTGGGATTTAGTAACACGAGATTAGTTCAACATATGAAAATCAATCAATATAATATACACTATTAATAAAATATAAAATCTACATGATCATTAACAGACAAAGAAAAAATAAATGATCGCTCTCTCTGAGATCAGGGCAGGGATATTTGTGCTCATCATTTCTATTCAACATTACATTGGAAGTTTTTGTTAAAACAATGAGGCAATAAAATAAAATTAAAAGCCTCTGTATCAAAAATTAAAAAAGAAAGAAAACTATCTATTAGAAAATGAACTTATCTTGACTTTAAAAAACCCTCAGGAATTCATACACACACACACACACACACACACACACACACACACACACACACCACAACTGATGAGCTAATAAATGGACTCAGTATGGTTGTAGGAAAGACAATTAATACCGAAAATCAGTTATTTTTCTATAGCCTAGCAATGAACAATCTAAAGACAACATCGTGGAAACAACTCAATATATAATAGCATCAAAAAGAATAAAATACTGCAAAAATATTTAATAAAATGAATAGAAGTCATATATCATGAAAACTACAACTATTGTAGACAGATATTTTTAAAAAATCCTCAAGTAGAAAGACATATGTACATGAATTAAAAGTCTAAATGTTTTTTAAAATAACAAAAATTAGCAAATTTATTTATAGGTTAAACATGATCCTTATAAAACTTCCCCTGCCTTTTTTTTTTTCACAGAACTTGTAAACTAAACTGAAAATTCACATGGGAATGGATACGAATTATCTAGAACAACCAAGACTCCTTTGAAAAGGCACAAAGTTGTAGGGTTCACACTCCCTGATTTCAAAACTTACTACAAATCTACAACAACCAAAACTCTGAAGTATTGGCATAAGGATGGACACATATACCAGGAAACAGGAATTGAGAATTCAAGAATAAATCCATACAGCAATGGTCAGTTGATTTTCAAGTGTGCGAAGGTGGTTGAATGGGGAAAGAATTGCCTTTTCGACTAATGGTGCTGGGACAACTAGATATCAAGATACCATAGAATTAATTTGGACTCTTACCTCACATCTTACACAAATATTAACTCAAAATGACTCGAAGATTTAAATGTAAGTGCTAAAACTGTAGAAGTCTTAGAAGTAAACACTGGGATAACTCTTCACAACATTAAATTTGCCCAAAAAAACCAAAATAGGTCAATTAAATTTATCAAAATTAAGAAAATTTTCTGTTTCAAAGGACACTGTCAATAAGGTAAAAAGATAATACCCAGAATGGGAGAAAATATTTGTAAATCATTTACAAAATAAGTACCTAGTACTCAGAATATATATAGAACACTTACAACTCAACAATAAAAGACAAATAACACAAATGGCTAATAAGAACATGAAAAAATAGTCAATACTATTTGTCATTACAGAAATTCATGTCAAAACCATAATGAGATAACATTTCATACAACTTAAGATATCGACAATAATAAAAGCACAATAAGAAACGTTGAGTATATGGAGAAAACGGAACCTAATATTTTGCTCATGGGACAGCAAAACTGGCCAAAGATGTATCAAAAAAGAGGGCCTTCCCAGGGAAGCAATAATGACTTGGTAAAAGATCCAGTAGACTGACAGGTACCAGGTGGCATAATGACCCCAGAGTAGGCCCAGGAGGTGCTGAGAAAAACATGTCGTAATATAGCTGGCACAGCTGCCAAACAACGGTAACTGAAGCTTCACATAGAGGTAGGACAGGTCAGGTCCTGAGATTGTTCTGGGTTGTGGAATTTGGAGAGGTAAGTAGATGAAGGTCCAGGGAGACTGGGTCAGAAGGTAAAGGAATTAAGGGGATCTTCATGTTCAGAGAAGTGGGTCTTTATCAACCAATCCAGAGGTAGTGCCATCTTTTAACAGTCAGGATGACCATACTATTGCATATGAACTGAACTGAGTATCAGCACTGATTAAAATATAACTTGCTAATGGGTTCTATAGAGTGAGGGACAAATAAAAGACAAAGGAGGACATTACATAGTGATAAGGGGATTGGTCCAACAAGAGGATATGACCTTTGTAAACATTTATATAACCAATATACATGTACCCAGATATATAAAGTAAATCTTAATAGACACAAAGGAAGATATCAACAGTAATGCAATCATAGTAGGAGATTTTTATACCCCATTGACATCAACAGATAGATTTTCCACACAGAAAATCAACTAGGAAACAGCAGCATTAAGTTAAACACTAGATCGGATGGTTTCATCAGAATATTTCACCCCAAAGCTAGCTACATTCTTCTCAAGTGTGCATGGAACATTTTCTGGGATAGACCTCCTGTTAGGCCACAGAAAAAGTACCAGTAAATTTTAGATGATTGAAATAATTTCAAGCATCTTCTCTGACCACAATTGTGTGAAACTAGAAATCAATACCCACCCAAAGCCTGAAAAACACACAAACACATGGAGGCTAAATAGCGTGTTACTAAACAATGAATGGGTTAAGAATTAGATAAAGGAAGGAATAAAAAGATACCCTGAAACAAGTGAAAATAAGAACACAACCCACAGTCTACGGGACACCATGAAGACAGTCCTGACAGGGAAATTCAGAGCATTGCAGGCCTTTCTCAAAAAATAAGAAGAATCTCAAATGAACAATCTAACTTTACACTTAAAGGAACTAGAAAAAGAATAACAAACAGAACCCAAAGTGAGTAGGAGAAAGGAAATAATAAAAGTCAGAGTAGAAATAAATGAAATAGAGTGTTATAAAAAAATACAAAGTATCAATGAAACCAAGAGTTGGTGCCTTGAAAAGATAAACAAGATGGATAAACCTTTAACCAGACTTATCAAGAAAAAAAATAAAAACATCCTAAGTAAAAAAAAAAAAAAAAAAAAAAAAAAAAAAAAAAAAAAAAAAAAAAAAAAAAAAAAAAAAAAAAAAAAAAAAAAAAAAAAAAAAAAAAAAAAAAAAAAAAAAAAAAAAAAAAAAAAAAAAAAAAAAAATCAGTCATGAAAGAGAAGTAACAAGTGACACAACAGAAATACAGGATTATAAGAAAATATGTGCCAATAAAGTGGACAACCTGAAAAAAATGGATAAATTCCTAAAAACTTACAACTATCCAAAACTAAATCAAGAAGAAACAGAAAAGAAAAAAAAAATGCCCTGTATGATGTTGATTTCAGGCTCCATTTTTTATGAGTTCTGTGATATTAAACATGTTCTACCTTTGCTGTGCACTGTGCCTAACTTTTTTCATTTGTAATCTGGGAGTAATAATTTGCAGCTACCTTGCAGTGTTTGTTGAAGGGTTTAGACAATGAATGTAAATGGCTAAATGTGAAATAGCTATATTTATTACCCTATTTCCATTTTGTAGATGAAGAAAAAATTACAGAAAGTTAAGTAACTTGCTCAAGTTTTCACAAATAAAGGTCCTGGACGGCCTGAAGGAATACAAGCCTCCACTAAGGCATATGTACAGATAGCAACCATTCTTCGAAAATATATAATTCTCACTGATATATGAAAAATGGCATAACCTAGAGATGGGTTACCTGAAAGGCTGGGTTAAAATACCCAGGGGACAGTAGTTGTATTGATCTAGCTTTAGCACCTTTTACCAGGTGACTGCAGAGCTAGCTACTAGCTGCTCACTTCTCACAAACCCAAGTCAACTACATAGATTTAAACTATACTTGTAAGTACTCAGGAAACATGATCATTTTGTTAACTAGATGCTAATTCTTTCTTACCCCTGCGAAGTGTGGGCACTAATTATAAAGCCTGCGGTATTTTTATCTTGTGTCCATTGTGGTATTATATAACTGTCTTTAATTTTCAGATAAATAAGGAGAAACAGCTTCCTTGAATGTTAGACTGTGAGGAAAGTGTCATATTTCTGAGTGGTTTTCAACTACAGAATCACCAGAGTAGATATTTTAAAATTTTGATGACTGTACCTCACACTTAGAAAGACTGATTTAATTGATCTTAGGTGGGAGGGGTCCAGGCTACTTTTTAAAAACTTTTAGAAAACTTAGGTGACTCAAAAGCAAAGTCAAGGTTAAGGATCACAGTAACAAATATAAATTGTGAAGCTTCATTATTTTAAATATATGCTGCAAATGTATCCAAGTCTAAAGTTCTCCTTGTTAGCATGGCCAAACATCAATAGGTACTTCAATAATGATTTATGTCGTATTTTCAATGTATACAGCAAGTTTTCACCACTGGATTATGAGAGTGATTGGCTTATTAAACTCCAATAAGTTTTTTAAAGTATATTTTATTGATTATGCTATCATATTTGTCTCACTTTTTCCCCCTTTGCTCTCCTCTGCCCAGTTCCCCCCCCCATCCCTCCAGCAATCTTCCCTCTTAGCTCATGCCCATGGTTGTGCATGTAAGTTCTTTCGCTTCTCCATTTCCTACACTATTCTTTTTTTATTGTTGTTTTCACAGTTGTCCCACTCTTTCCCCGTTGCTCTCCCTTGCCCTCCTGCTCCCACAGTCAAACCTACACCATTGTCCATGCCCATGGTTCCTTTATATATGTTCCTTGACTTGCCACTTCCCTTTCTTTTCCCCTTTACCCCTACCCCTCCCCTCTGTTCACTGTCAGTATGTTCTTAATTTCAGTATCTCTGGTTATATTTTGCTTGCTTGTTTGTTTTGTTGATTAAGTTCCACTTATAGGTGAGATCATATGGTATTTGTCTTTCACTGCCTGGCTTACTTCACTTAGCACAATGCTCTCCAGTTCCACTCATGCTGTCACAAAGGGTAGGAGCTCCTTCATTCTTTCTGCAGCTCAGCATTCCATTGTGTGAATTTACCAAAGTTTTTTGATCCACTCATTTACTGATGGCCACTTAGGCTGTTTCCAGCACTTGACTATTGTAAATTGTGCTGCTATGAAGACATGGATGCATAAGTATTTTTAATTGGTGTTTCGGGATTCCTAGGGTGTAATCCCTGTAGTGGAATCACTGGATTAAAAAGCAGTTCCATTTTTAGTTTCCTGAGGAAATTCCATACCGTTTTCCACAGTGGCTACACCAGTCTGCATTTCCACCAACAATGTACTAGGGTTCCCTTTTCTCCACAACCTCACCAACACTTGTTGTTTTATGATTGCTTGTTTTCTAATTTTGTACTGGCAGTAACTTTTGCCGAAGATAATATATAAAATATTACTTAAGCCCTTTGACTTCATAAAAATTACCAATGTAATAGACATGAATAAACAGAAGTAATGGGCTTTGGGATAAGATAGAGATGCGATTTCATTCCATTTTCAGAATTTCCTAGCCATGTGGCCTTGCATTAGATCTTCCTCAGAGAACTGTTTTCTGTGATGTAAAATGAAGATAATAAAATGTACTTCACGTGTTTGTTTTAGGAATTTAATAATATGGTGTGAGGTATTGATATTACTTAACCCAGCACTGGAATGGAGTAAGACTCCAAATAATACTCACCATTGGTATTGTACTATAATTTAGCATGATAAATATAGATATAGAAATAATTCTCAGAGAGATGTAGGAGAACAGAGGTGAGACTCCCAGAACAGACAGGAACTGAGGAAGGACAAATTCATGAAAGACATATTACTTACTAGTTAAGAGAGTCTAATACAAACTTTTATGAAGTATTTCTGGAGTCAGCTTGTTGAGGTATAACCTTAATTATGAGTACACTTAAAACAATTTCACCTTCTGTTTATTTTCTTGGTATTGCACAGTTGTTGAGTTCAAAACCAAATCATTAGACTTCTGCCAAGATGGCGGCATAGGTGGATGCACTGCACCGCCGCTCACAACCAGAGAGTTTAAACAATGAACTCAATAGCTAAAATAAACAACCAGAATGGACAGAATTGGACTGAAGGGAAGTCCGACACACAGGAAGTTGGGGAGGACGTACATCCAGGCCAGTAAGCGGGGCAGAACCGAGCGGAGGAGTGGAGTGAGAGGCAGTTTGCCCGGAGGGACTCACACTGTGAGCTCCTAAACAAAACACGACCCCAAACAATGGGTGAACCTCGCAGGCTGGCGGCATAACTGGAGAGGCCAGTGGGAACCAGCAAGGCCGAGACTGGCGGAAAAGGCAGTGGGGAACTGGGGAGCAGAGGGTAATAGGGAGCAATAGGAAGCAGTGGTGAACGGCAGATGCCATTGCTCCCTCCCAGGCCCTGCCCCCAGAGGAAACGTCACAAAAAAGTGACCCAGGTTACCAGGCACCAACAAACACCTAAGACTCCGACAGGTGCGCCGAGATAAAAAAGAATGAAAATAGCCAAAATGAAAGATCAGAACAAATTACAACTAACGGACGAAGACACAGCCAAATTAACAGATGCCCAGTTTAAAACACTGCTAATCAGGATGCTCACAAAGCTGGAAGAAAGGTAGACGCAAACAATTGAACAAATGAAGAGTATGATAAAGATAATGGAGGAAGATTTACAGGGAAGCAATAGGGAAAAAAAGGAAGCTGGGACTCAAACCAATGGGGTGGACCAGAAGGAAGAAACAAGAATTCAAAAACATGAGGAGGGACTCAGGAACCTCAGAGACATTTGTAAACGACCCAACATCCGGATCATAGGGCTGCCAGAAGGACAAGAGGAAGACCAAGAAATTGAATATATACTTGAACAGATAATGAACGAGAACTTCCCAAATCTGGCAAAGGAAATAGGCTTCCTGGAAGTCCAAGAAGCTCAGAGAACCCCAAAGAAGTGAGACCCAAAGAGGAACACACCAAGGCACATCATAATAACATTACCCAAGATCAAGAATAAGGAAAGAATCTTACAAGCAGCAAGAGAAAAGGAGACAGTTACCTACAAAGGAATTCCCATAAGACTGTCTGCAGATTTCTCAAAGGAGAGCTTCCAAGCAAGAAGGGGCTGGAGAGAGATATTTCAAATCATGAAAAGCAAGGACCTACAACCAAGAATAATCTATCCAGCAAAACTGTCATTTAGAATGGATGGGCAGATAAAGTGCTTCTCAGATAAGGTCAAGTTCAAGGAGTACATCATCACGCAGCCTTTACTATATGAAATGTTAAGGGGTTTTATTTAAAGACTCATGAGAGAAGGCACCGAGGCCCGATCAGCAACCAGGGAACTCAGATCAGCCACAGCCAAGATGCTTGTGAGGTAAGCAAGCAAAATACAGCCAGAGAAACAAATTATAACCAGAGACATTGAAATTTAGAACAATCTGGCAGTAACCAGAGGGGAGGGGGAAGGGGATAATGGGGATAAGGGTATTCAGGAACTGCTATAAAGGACACATGGACAAAACCAAGGGGGAAGGTGGAAGCAAGGGAGGGAGGAAGGTTTGCCTGGGGTGGGGGTTGGGGGGTAAATGCAGACAACTGTAAGTGAACAACAATAAAATAATTTAAAAAAATAAAATCATTATAAAACTCTTGACCTGCTGTGGCCTTGCACACTATATACAACCACAGCAAATGAAGAAACAGAAATAAAATGAAAACTATTATGAAGCAATACATGATACTTCTAAATCATACTTAAAGTTATTCAAGAAATGCCCTCCACAAGTGACCCTTGATGTCATTTGGGGCATCATGTTGAACGACTTTTTCCAAGTTAAGTTCGATATATATGAAAATTCTGCCAGTGCTGTTTCTATAAATCTAACTGTTTTTACTTTATTCCTGGAATGAAAAACAAAGAGAACAAAGGTTGTTTGAACTCTATGGAAACAGTCACAACAAGGTACTTAAGTAAAAACATCTTCAAGTTTTGCACTTCCTATGTGAAGACCAGAGTGCTGTACAGTTAGTTATTCCCATGAAGCCCATCATCGCTTCTTTCTTTAAACTTATTTATTTACTTGCTTACAGATATTTTGTCAAGTATCATCCTGTAATTCCTCAAATCACTTTTCTTCCACTCCCACAAGGTTTTAGATCTGTGAACTTAAAATAACCATGCAATTCACACACCCCTTTTTTGTCCTATAACACACGTGGTGATCAACCTGGTCTTGCAATTGAAATAGCATTGTCAAATTGACAAGAATTGAGGCATCAAGTATTATATACATATAACATTAGAAACAAAATTATCACCATGTAAAAAATCAGTCTTGTGAGATATGTCTGTATAGAAAGGGCTTGGAAATTATAAAGAAACCATCATAAGTTTGTATTTCAAAACTATTCTATGCCATTTTATTACAAATAATTTAGAAGATAGGAAATTCTGGCTTATTTTAAAAGGCAATCTTGTTCAGAACTACATTATATCAAATATTCATAGTAAATAGTACCAAGGAATTAATGGATGACTTCCCCTCTAGAAGAAATAGAATAATGAGTATAGCACACTTTGGGAGAATAGCTATACTAAACAATATTGTTTCAAATATAAGCTCAGTTAATAGCATCATATTCTATAATTATTTATTATTTTTCATCAGGAAGTGAGGAACTGTATTCTTACAAGGTCAACATTTGACTTCATTGGAAGATTGTTTTTCCTGTGGAAGAGAAATATATTAAAATGTTTATTCCTAGGATTATTGAAACCTACATAAAACTTTTATTAATAAAGTTAGAACAGACAGCAATATAGTTTTTTTGAGCCACTCATTTACTGATGGACACTTAAGCAGTTTCTAGCTCTTGGCTATTGTAAATTGTGCTGCTATGAACATTGGGGTGCATAGGTTGTTTTGAATCAGTGTTTCAGGATTCTTAGCATATAATCCCAGCAGTGGAATT
>PVJI01023637.1:0-23222 GCA_004026765.1 Micronycteris hirsuta
TTTTTTTTTTTTTTTTTTTTTTTTTTTTTAATTTTAATACGTGGAACTGTGCTACAAATAGTTGAATTTTCTTAATAATCAGTTACTTTTTATTTTTGTGCTTATTTTATATATAAAGGACTGGGTTTTTTGTTTTAGTTTTTTCATTAAAGAGAGTTCCATAAAGAGACTCCATAAAATCTCTTTATGGAAGAAATAGGCTTTTCTTGCTCATGTTAAACATATGATTATAAGGGGAGGTAGTGATATTGTTAATATATTTTTTAAGTTATCCATTCCTGTATTACAAATTACTCTAAAATCGAACAGCTTTAAACAATGAACATTTATTGTCTATAGTTTCAATGAATCAGGCATTTGGACATGGCATAGCTAGGTGGTTCTGGTTCAGAGTTTTTCATGGGGTTGCCATTTACCTGAAGGATTGACTAAAGGTAAAGACTTGCTTCTGCCCTGACTGGTGTGGCTCAGTTGGTTTGGTGTCATCCTGCAAAGTGAGAGGTCTCCAGTTCAATTCCCGGTCATCACACTGGGAATTGCCTGGGTTGCAGGTTCAGTCTCTGGTCGGGGCGCATACAAGAGGCAACTGATCAATGTTTCTCTCTCATATTGATGTTTCTCTTCCTCTCTTTCTCTCTTCATTCCCCTCTCTCTAAAAGTAAGGAAAAATCTTTAAAAAAAAGATTTGCTTCCAAGATGGCTCACTTACATGGCTGTTGGCAGGAAGCCTTAGTTCATTGCCATGTGGATCTCTTCTCAGGGCTGCTTGACCATCCTTACAGCATGTCAGCTGGCTTCTCTTAGAGCAAATAATTCAAGAGATAGGCAAGAAGCCACATTACTTTTTATGGCTTAGCTTCAAAAGTGACACCTTTTTAATTCCATCATGTTCTATTCCATTAAAGCCAGTTCGTGAATGCAGCCTATACTTAAAGAGAGGGAAGTCAAGCTCCACCTTTTGAAGGGACTAGTGTCAAAGAATTTGTGGACGTATTTGAAAACTACCACAGCATTTATAGTAGTTAACAGTTCCTATTTTTTCTCCTAGTGGTAAAAGTACCACAGAAGACACTCCTGATGGATGCTCTAAAAGAAGAATCTGAGATAGTCTATGACTTTTGCATGTGCAATCCTCCCTTTTTTGCCAATCAGTTGGAAGCCAAGGTAAATATCTTCTCCTTTAAAGTAATTGAATAGTCATTGAAGTTTACCTTGTTTGTGAAAATAAGAACAAAGAACAGCTTTTGTTTTGGAATCTAAATGTGGCTGCTTTTGTAATCAAGCACATGAAGTCACAAGCACAATTCAGATCGACTTAACAAGAAAGGACATTTATTGGCTTACATATCTGAGAATCCAGCAGTAGTGTTGACTTTAGGAACAGTTTGATCAAGGAGTTCATAGTAGAATCAAAGCTGAGGCTCAGGTTTTCCAGGTTTCTCTTGGCTCTGACTTAGCCCTTGGTTGGTTTTGTTCTCAGGCTGGTTTACCTGTGACAGAGTAATATTTGAGGAGGGGGAGAGAGTGAGGGCAGAGCTCTTTTTTTTCCCTAAACCATTCAACTTTTGGGTTTCTTCTGATTGGACCAATTGAGGTCACAGTATACTTCTGCATTGGGTTTATTGACTTAGGGAGGAGGTTAACTGTTTTTACTGCCACCTATCATTTGATAGTAAACAAATGTCCAATTTAGTCTTTCCAACTTCAAATGAAATATGTATATGAATATGGAAAGAGTAACACTGGATTGAAAACAAAGAACCTATTAAAAACCCCAGTACTATAAAATACTGATTTAAACTGTTTTCCTTCATCTGGTTAATTCTCTGTTAATAGAAAGGGAATAATATTAATCAGAAGGAAATAAGGGAGTGTATATACTTAAAGCCTTGAGAGAATAAATTGTTTTTAGAATCAGTAAGGTATCCCAAAAGTACTATTTACATAACTCATAACAAAATAAACTCCAGAGGATTAAATTTTTTGGGGGGGAAAGGAGGGAGGAGGACAGAAATTTATTAACAATACCAACATTCTAGATTGGATCATAAAGTGAAACAATTTAAGAAATCTTTTTGTCTTTGATGCAGATAAATTATAAGCACTAAAATAGCCATATCCTGGAGTACATTTTTTCAGTATTGAGCTACAACATATATGTATAAAAGTACATGCCATAAATGTAAACTGGATTTTCTAAAGTGAACAGTCCTGCAGAATCAGCATCCAAATAAATAAAATACAGGTGGAGCAAAAGCAGGTTTATGGTTGTGAGTACCCAAAACACAGAATTTATTCTTGATTTGTTTATTTATTATTATATTATTTTCCATATGAACGACTATAAACCTACTTTTGCCCCACCCTATATTACCAGCATCAGAACTAAATAACTTTTTATAATACACCACTTAAAAGGTAGAATTTAATTATTTTTAGTATATTCACAGTTGTACAGCCATCACCACAATCAATTTTAGAACATTTACATCATTCCCTCTTCTGCCCCTATCACCTCCCCCCAAAAAATCCAAAACCAGTTAGTCTCAGTTTACTTACTATTCCTATGGATGTGCCTGTTTCGGACATTTCATATAAATAGAATCATACAGTATGTGATCTTTTCTGACTGACTTTTTTCACTAAGCATAATATATATATATTCCACGTTCATTCATATTGTAGCATCTGTTGGTACTTCATTTCTTTTTATTGCCAAATAATTTTGTATTGTATAGAAATAATACATTTCACTTAGTCATTGATTAGTTGGATGGACATTTGGGTTGTTTGCATTTTTGGCTGTTAATGAAACTGATGCTGTGAGCATTTGCGTACAAGTGTTTGTATGGACATGTTTTCATTTCTTTTGGATATACAAGGAGGGACCCAAAAAACCTGGAATTATCTTCTGGAGGGTGAGCCTCTTGTAGTACACGAGCACCCCACTAGATGAGTGTTCTAGGAACCCGTCTATATCAGTGGTCCACTTGGCATTGTTGTGAGAGGCTGAGTTCGGCTTCAGTGAATTTTTTGAAGGCTGTTACAACGCATTTACCCATTTCACAATGGGTGATTCATGGCCGCACCTGCCCACATGGTGCTGAGTGTTCATCTGTTTTTTACCAAAAACAGCATGACCCTCATGCCCCACCCTCCCTATTTCCCAGATCTTGCCCCAAGAGCCTTTTTTTGTTTCCCAAAATGAGAAAAGTCCTCAAAGAGGAACATTTTTGCTGATGTGGAAGAGGTAAAACAAAAAACAGCAGAAGCACTAAAAAGCAGCAGAATCATTAAGTTCAAAAACTGTTTGGAACTTCCCTAATTTGGTGAAGGAAATAGATATGCAAGTCCAGGAAGTGCAGATACTCCCAATTATGGATACAAAGAGGCCCACTCCAAGACATATCATTATTAAAAAGCCAAAGGTTAAAAATAAAGAGAGGCTCTTAAAAGCAAGAGAAAAGAAGTTAGTTACTGGAAGGTTGCCATATAGGAGGGGGGCAGGGGATTAAGTACAAATGGGTAGTTACAGAATAGCCATGGGAATGTAAAGTACAGTATAGGAAATAGAGTAACCAAAGAACTTATATGCATGACTGTGGACATGAACAATGGTAGGGGGATTGCCTAAGGGAGTGTGGGGTGCTGGGTAGAGAGGGGCAAAAATCAGGATAACTGTAATAGCATAATCAAAAAAATATAATTTTTAAAATATTTTAAGCTGTGGAAAAAAGTCTTAATAGGTGTGTTGCATCAACTGAAGAGTACTTTGAAGGTGAACAAAGTTTAAACATGTAAAAATACATAATTTTTATAACTAAAATCTGGAGGGTTTGGGGTGCCCCCTCGTATGTACTGGGGGTATGTACGTATGAGTAAAATTACTGGGTCATATGATAGCTCTATATTTAATTATTTGAGAAACTGCCAGACTTTCCCAAAGAGTCTGCACCATTTTTCATCCCACCACCAGCAGTGTATTAGAGTTCTGGTTTCTTCACATCCTTGTTCATTATGACCATCCCAGTGGGGATGAAGTGGTATCTCATTTTTGTTGTGATCTGCATTTCTCTGATGGCATTGAAAATCTTTACATGTGCTTGTTGGCCATTTGTATATCTTCTTTGGAGAAATGCCTGTTCAGATCCTTTGCCCCTTTAAAACTTGGGTTATTTTTCTTTTTATTGTTGAAAGAATTCTTTGTGTATTATGGATACAAGTCTCTCATTAGGTATATTATTTGCAAACGTATTCTCCCATTCTGTGGATTGTCTTGTTATTTTCTTGATGGTGTCCTTTTTAATTCAAAAGTTTTAAATTTTTATGCAGTCCAGTTTATATATTTTTTTGGTAGTTGTTGCTTACGCTTTTGGTGTCATAATTAAGAAACTATTGTTTGATCTAAGGTCATGAAGATTCACTATTATGTTTTTTTCTAAGAGTTTTATAGTTTTAACTTTTATATTTAGGTCTTTGATCCATTTGAATTATTTTTTTAATGTGGTACTAGGTAGGAATGGAGTAAATTTTAAAAATAAAACCATGAAAGTGCTAGTGGAAAACGTAAGTAAATATTTATATAATCTTTGGGTGGGATATTTACTGTACATGATACCAAGACAGAAAACATAAAGAAAAAGCGACAGAATTGAGTACATAAAAAGGTAAAATTTCTGTATGTTTATCCACAAAGATGGAAGAAGGTAAAAGATCCTAGGAAGGAATATTTGTATGAATGCAGATTTTAAAATGTAATACTGGAATGATTTTATGATTTTTAAATCCTAAGTCTAGCATGATACTTGGAAACTAAAATTCTGTCTCAGCACTCTTACTTAGAACTAGATTACAGTCAGAGACTCGATCTGAAGGTGTGAGATTGTCACCAGGTTTTTGTTGTTGCTGTTGTTCAGGGAGTGAACTCTCGAAACCCTCGAAGGCCGCCACCTAGTTCTGTGAATACAGGGGGTATCACGGAGATCATGGCAGAAGGAGGCGAGTTAGAGTTTGTTAAAAGGATCATCCACGACAGTTTACAACTGAAAAAAAGATTAAGGTAAGGTGATTATTACAATATGGGAATATTTTCCCCTGTGTAAGTCCAAAATAAAAATGTGCCACTTAGAGTCAGCGTAATCACAGCGATCTAAAGAACAAAGAGATAAAAATTGAAAAGGTAGCAGGTCCTGCAGTCTGCAAAGACCCTGTTTCCGAGGATGCGCTCATGCCTTTAATTGATTTGAGTTTCCTGTAATCATCTGTACTACATGGACAGAAAGGAGGAAAATACCATATGTGATTGTATTACCTTCATTTTGGTACTGTGATGGAACAAAACTGATTCAAGTATGGCTTTTGATTAGAAAACAGATGGGTCGAAATCTGTCCCATGAACCAGAATAAATTTGATGCCTAGTCCTTAGAGCAATTTGTGTTCTTGGAATCCGTCTCCCAAACAATGACAGATGTGAGGATATTGAACTGTCAAGAACTTAATGAAGGGAGACTGAAATCACTAACCAGTTCCAGAGGAAAGTTAAGTTAAAGCTAATTATTTCGAGCAACACACCTGTTACTAAGCAGTATAAGGTAGTCAAAAAGAGCTATTTGCCTCACTTGACTTCTCGCCCTGCCAGGTGTTGTTGAAATGATGGATAACATGGTAGTTCAAAACTAAAAGGTTTTCAACCCTAGAATTCGGCTTAGAGACATAGAGAAGTTTTGGGTTTTTTTAAGATTTTATTTACTTGTTTTTTTAGAGAGAGAGGGGAAGGGAGGGAGAAAGAGAGGGAAACATCAATGTATGGTTACCTCTTAAGCACCCCCTACTGGGAACCTGGCCCATAACCCTGTCATGTGTCCTAACTGTGAATCGAACTGGTGACCCTTTGGTTTGCAGGCTAGCACTCAGTCCACTGAGCCACACTAGCCAGAGCTAGAAAAGATTTTTTTTAATTGAGGTAAAATATACATAACAAAATTTACCACCTTAACCATTTTCAAAGCATAAAGTTTGATAGTGTTAAGTACATTCATATTGTTGTGCAGCTGATCTCCAGAACTCTTTTCTTTTTTGGGAAAGTAAAACTCTATACCCATTAAACAGCAACCTCCCATTCCCCACTTCCCCCAACCCCTGACAATCATTATTCCACCTTTTGTCTCTGTGAATTTGACTATTCTAGATACCTTCAAGTAGGTGGAATCATAGTTTTTTGTCCTTTTGTGACTGGCTTTTTTCACTTACATCATGTCCTCAGGGTTCATGCATGTTACAGTGTTTGTGTCAGAATTTCCTTTTTAAGGCTGAATAATACTCCATTGTATGTATATACCACGTTTTTTTAATACCATTCATCTGCTGATGGACACTTGGGTTGCTTCCAGCTTTAAGCTATTATAGGTAATGTTGCTGTAAACCTGGGTGCAAATATCTCTGAAGACTCTGCTTTCAGTTCTTTGGGGTTTATTCCCCAAAATTGCTGGATAGAGATACTTTTTTTTCCTTTTTCTTTTGGATTTATAGGTGTTTAAAACTGCTTATTTTAGTAAAAGACCAATTCCAAAATCCTGATTTGTTAGATATGAGTTTTTAAAAAATATTTGTGGGAAGCAACTGGATTATTGGATGGTCTGTCATAGAAAATTTACACATTTTTGAAGCCAGAGATTAATAAATTACTGCTTTAAATTGATTCATTCTGAGATCCCATTAGGTAGGCAGAAAAAAAGAGGCTTAAGTAATACTGAGCACTGAGAAGAGTCTGACTAGGTAAAATAAAGAGCCTGAAACTCATAAAAAGAGGTAATCAGGGCCATTTCCAGTACCTGTCATCTTTTGAGGTAACTGGTGCTAACCAGGAAAATGGGGAAGGTTGTTTTCAGGAGGCTTTTAATCAGTAAATTTCTATTATTTCCGAAGTCCCTTTGAACTACAAAAATATGTTGTAAAGTAATAACGCCAGTCTAAGGGAGAGAAATTGGTCAGTATGTTCCAAGTCTGCCTGTACCTGGCTCTGTGGTATCCCACACGTTGAATAAAAGGACTACATTTGCTAAGAAGGATAGATTGCTAGAGCCTTTCATGTCTCCAGAGGTGACTGTTTTGAGGTTGGTGGCCCCTTACCCAGTTATGATTTAAAACCAGGGTTCAGCCCTGGCCTGGTGGCTTCATTCATTGGAGTATCATCCTGTGCACCAGTGGTTTACAGGTTTGATCCCTGGTCAGGGCACATACCTAGGTTGCAGGTTCAATCCCCAATGGGGGAGGCAACCCATTGATGTTCCTCTCTCACATCAATGTCTCTCTTGAAAATCAATAAACATCCTTGGATGAGGATTAAAAGAAACAAACAAACAACAACAAAAGAAACCCCCAGGGTTCAGGAATCTTGTTTACTCTAGCAAGTTGAGACAGATGAATTTCTTAAAAGTATTATTTGCAATATTGTTTTACAGTCATATTGCACTATGACAACTTTCATTTGTGCATACATGTATTACCTGTTTATGTCCTCCTGCATATTTTTATGGTTAACATAATGTTTATGCTACTATGCAATTCTCAAATTTTAGAATGCTGTGGAAACTGCATGTTTTGAAGCTCTAAAAATAGACTGATCTCAGTGATGACACTCAAGATAACTCACCTATAGCAACTGCATTTTTGTTTTGTATCTTAAGGAATTTTACAGCTTGGAGTCCCTTGGGAGGTAAAAGTTGTACAGCCTCTTAGTTTTACAGATTAGAGATTTGGGATTCATATCTCCTGAGAGTGATCTTCCCACCACTCCATTTAGCCCCCAGGGCCCGACCTGCAATTGGACTTCTAGTTAGACGGCCTTTAAAAAAAAAAATTGATACAATTGACATGTAATGTTGTCAGACAACCCTCTGTCAGTGGTTTGCAGGTGTTGTGCCTGTGACTTGAGTTTGCCTACTAGCATTTCCTTTTTTAGAGACTCACTCTCTTAACCTTTTAAATAAATTAGGAGACTTTATCAAACTTCTCATGGCCTGAATCCCACTCTTGTCATTGGTTAGTAGGTCTGTCCTTTATGGCAGTGACTTTACTACTTTTCCAGGAACCAAACCTCTGTATCTAATAGAGTCCAACTTAATACTGGTTTCACCCAGTCTCCCTCATTTTGTTTTTTCCTTTTCATTACCTGCCCCCAGCCAGATGGTAGATGGTGGATACTTCTTGAATTTTTTCCCTTTTTGGGTATAATCTACATATTTGGTGGTGGACAGTAAATTTAATAATCTGGGCCTTTGGAAATGTGATTCATTGACTTATCTTTTACATTTTGTTTTCTCATTGGTAAAATGGGATAACAGTATTTACTACCTCGTAGGGTAGTCATAGAACTAAGTGAATATATACTTCATAATAATGAATAGTAATAATGAATAATAAATAGGATTATTTTAACTTGACCATTTTAGGAATTCAGTAAATTTAAATGCAGAGGTCTATGGTTATGAAAGGAAATGTTACAAGTACTTGGTTATTTTATATTACTGTAGAGCTTCCCCTCCCTTTCTGTTTTTTAAACTAGGTTCTAGTATAGTTAAGGGGTGTTATAAGTATTAGTTGTGGGGAACAATTGTAGATTTTTTTTTTTCACTCTCTTTTTTTATTCGTCCTGACTGGGAATTGAACTGGCAACCCTTTGGTTCGCAGGCCAGCACTCAGTCCACGGAGCCATACCAGCCAGGCCAAGTGTAGATTTTATAACTGAGCTTTTAGTTAATTCCCCAGCTGAAAGACTGTCCAGTTCTACTGTGAACTTTGACTTGCCTTTATAAAAGGGTAAGCCTGTAAGATTGGTGTAATACCTTTTATGGAATTAAATGTCAAAGGAACATAGGTGTTAGCTTAAGCCAAAGATAGGACGATGAGAGTTCAGAATGAATAATGACAATAATGGATTATAATCACCAAATAAAATAAGCAGTGAAATACATAAGGAAGATAAAGGAAATGTTCATTACAGTAGAATGCCAACTAATTAAATGTAGAAGGAATAATAAAGTTAGAAAAATCATTTTGTGACCGTTATAGTAGTAATTGATTTGTGGAAGAATCAGCAATGGAAAATTTGGAAAGAAACAGGATATTTACATAGTTTCAGAGTATTTCCCCACAGATTATTTATAACTACAAGAAATATGGTAACTTTATAGTGGAGAAACCTGGAGGAATACCACCATGATCAGGTGATCACCTCCTGATGTGAGGCATCTAGAAGGGCACAGTGGCACCTATCGTCTCTTTATGCCCAAAATGTATAACTGGAATCGAACTATGAGGAAGCTTTAAACAAACCATCTTGAAGGATTTTGTAAGATAGTTCTTAAAAAATATTAAGATCATGAAAGTAAAAAAGTACCCTGGCTGATGTGGCTCAGTGGATTGAGTGCTGGCCTGTGAACCAAAGGGTCACTGGTTCAATTCCCAGTCACGGCACATGCTGGCTTGCAGGCCAGATTCCCCAGTAGGGGACACATGAGAGGCAACCACACATTGATGTTTCTCTCCCTCTCTTTCTCTTTCCTTTCTCCTCTCTAAAAATAATAAAATCTTAAAAAAAAAAAAAGATATAAACTGTTTCAGATTGAAAGACTAAAGAAACTTGACATGTAAATGAAATGTGTGATCCTAGATTGGGTCTTGCATCAGTTGTTATGAAAGACATTACTGGGATAATTAGTGAAATTTGAGTATGGACTGTATTCCAGATAATAGTATTGTTTGAGTGTTAAATTTTCTCAGTTTCATAGTTTTTCTGTGATTATGAAAGAAAATATCCTTGTTTTTTTTTTTTTTTTTTTTTTTTAAAGATTTTATTTTTATTTTTAGAGAGACGGGAGGGGAGGGAGACAGAGAGGGAGAGAAATAGCAATGTACGGTTGCCTCTCACATGGCCCTCACGGGGACCTGGCCCGCAACCCAGGCATGTGCCCTGACTGGGAATCGAACCGGGACCCTCTGGTTCCCAGCCTGCGCTCAATCCACTGAGCTACACCAGCCAGGGCAAAATATCCTTGTTTTTAAGGTGTACATTCCTTCCTGTCTGGTGTGGCTCAGTGAGTTGAGTGCTAGCCTGTGAATCGAAAGGTCACCAGTTCAATTCCCAGTTAGGGCACAGGCCTGGGTTTTGGGCCAGGTCCCCAGTTGGGGGTGTGCAGAGGCAACCACACGTTGATGTTTCTCTCCCTCTCTTTCTCCCTCCCTTCCCGTCTCTCTGAAAATAAATAAATAAAATCTTTAGAATGTACAAAATATTTAGGATTAAAGGGGCATGATGATGTCTTTAGTTAGGTATCAAATGGTTTAGAAAAAAACATACACACAGAGCAAGGAAATGGAGGAAAATGTTAATTGGTGAATCTGGATAAAGAGTATACCGGAGTCATTTGTGCTAATCTTGCAACTCCTATATGTTTGAAATTATTTCAAGATACTTTTCCTTGAAACCTGCTGTTTCAGAAGAATTGCTAAATGCTGTAAATAGAAGTGCTATTAATACTGTAATCATTAAAATAGTATAATGGGTTCAAAGTCTCTTGGGTAACTGGCTCTTCTTTTTGATCATTTTTTTCTACCTGCATTTTGATTAGTTGTCACAGGATGCCTGTTGAGAGTAGCTAGGATCTATTAGAAGTGAAGTTAACACAATTTTTAATGCAACCAGTTTACTTCTGCTTTCTTTCTATGAGAAATAACTTGCAAAAAACAGTTGAGTATATTGATGAGATTAAATCTTAAAAAGATTCATAATACAGTATTCACCTTACAGGAAGGGTTTAAAGGAGACATGAACTCTCCCAAGCTTTTTTTTCTCTCCCAAGCTTTATAAAGTACCAATGACATATTTTACCATTACAAGACTTACTATCTAAACATTTGTGTTTCTTCATCTCCTGAGGGAATTTATAGTATCTTTCTTTTGACTCTTTTTCTGGGCTATTTCTGTGGCTTCTGGTGACTATGATCTAATCTGTTCAGGAATGTTAATTTTAAAGGAAAGGTGTTAATTAACCTATTTTATAGGTCACTATGTGAGCACTAATTGCCTTTTTTTTTTTTTTTTTTTTTGAGAGAAAGGGGAAGGGAGGGAGGGAGAAAAAGAGGGGGAAAAAACATCAACCAGCTGCTTCTCGCATGATCCCAAGAGGGGACCTGACTTGCAGCCCAGGCATGTACCCTTACTGGGAATCAAACCAGCGACCTTTTGGTTTGCAAGCCAGCACTCAGTACACTGAGCCACACCAGTCAGGGCAAATTGCTCTTAATTTTTTTTCTTCATCTTGTTTCTAACATACCAAAGGCTTTTAATTCTCCATTTATACACTGTCTTCTTAAAGGGAGCATATTATTTTTCTTCCAAATATATTAAAACCACTAAATGAAATTGATTATGCTCTAGGTAAATTCACCCAGGTTTGTTTAAAGTAGTTTAGGTAGAACAGTTATTCCTTTGTATTTTCAAAGGGAAAAGGGATTAATGAAACAAAAATAGGGGTAATCACCTGTTCTTGAACCCACAAACAATGAAACCAAATATTTGTTTGTAAACTATTTCTAAAGCAATATAATAGTATATTTCCTTAATCTGTAATTTCTCTTTAAAAGTAATGTATACCCTGGTCAGTTGGAGCATTGTCCCTGTATGCCAAAAGGGTGCAGGTTTGATTCCTAGTTAGGGCACATATGAGGGGGGACCCACCCAAAAAACCCTGGAATTTATTTATTAAAAAAAATTGTGTATGTATTCTTACATGTTTAAACTTTGGCCATTTTCATAGTTCTCCATTTGATACAATACACCTATTGAGACTTTTTTCCACGGCTCAAAACAGATTTTGAACTTGTCAGTTTTGATGCCTATTAATGCTTCCACTGTTTTTTGTTTCACCCCTTCCACAGCGGCAAAAAGTCACCCGAGAAAACAAAAAAAGTCTCTTGAGGCAAGATTGTGTGAATAGGGAGAGTGGGGCGCAAGGGTCATGCTGTTTTGGGTCAAAAACTGCTGAACACTCAGCACTGTGTGGGCAGGTGCGCTCATAAATCACCCATCATGAAATGGGTAAATGCATTGAAACAGCCTTCAAAAAACATTCGCCGAAGCTGAACGCAGCCTCTCACAACAATGCCAACTGGACCACTGATACAGATGGATTCCTGGAACACTCACCTAGTGGGGTAATCGTGTACTACAAGAGGCCCACCCTCCAAAAGATAATTCCGGATTTTGGGGGGTCATCCCTCGTACATAGGTTGTGGGTTTGATCCCCAGTCTGCGTATATACAGGAGGCAACTGATTGACGTTTCTCACATTGATGTTTCTCTCTAAAATCAAGGGAAATATCCTCAGGAAAGAATAATAGTGATGATGATGATAATGTGTAGTTAGCCCTGGCTGGGTATCTCAGTTGGTTAGAGCGTCATCCTGATACACCAAGATTGTGGGTTCGATTCCTGGTCAGGGCACATACTAGAATCAAACAATGCATAAGTAAGTGGAACAACAGATTTATGTTTCTCTCTCCATCTCTCTCGCCCCCTTCCCTTCTCTCTCTAAAATCAATAAATGAAAAAGTTTAAAAAATAATGTGCACTTAGGTAAATTTCAACTCACATAGGAGTAATTGTGATGATTTGAAAAAATGCAGGATAACAGAGTATGTATTGCTGGGGTAACTAAGCTGTTACAAACAGAGAACTATGTGGAACATTACTATATTAACTATTCTTTATGTATATTTGAAGATATAAGATATATCTCATTTAGAAATTTATACTTAAATGTTTTTTGAGGTATAACTTGCATACAGTAAAATTCTCCAATTTTAAGTGTACAGTTTGATGAGTTTTGACAAATGTGTATGTAATCACCACCACAATCAAGATACAGGACATTTCCATCACCCTGAAATGTTCCCTAGTGCCCCTTTGCTATCTGTGTTCACCCATGCCAGCCTCTAGTAACCGCTGACCCCTCTATCAGATAGTGTTTGCCTGGGCTAGACTTTCATATACGTGGGGTCATACACAATGTAGACTTCTGTGCCTGTCTTTGTATTGTAAATCTTTCTGATTTTCTGTATATTACGATGTTTGGACTCCTGAAAATCTTTTTGGTTAGAGAGAGACTGCCCCTACCTGGGCTAGCCACTTTTTAGAGATAGCAAAGGGCCCAGCTTGAGCATGCCTTTGATATGCAAACTAAAGAAGATGTGGGGTGGAGAGAGACAGATACAGATAATGGAATAGTACTCAGTCATACAAAAGAATGAAGTCTTGCCACTGGCAACACCATGGGTGAATATAAATGGTATTTTGCTAAATGAAGTCTTGGTCTGTTTCAAATTGACCCAGATTGATTTTTAAATCCTGGTTGTGAGTTATTTTCCTGCTTTTAATGTCTGGTAATTTTTTTTATTGGATCCTATACATTGCAGATCTTATGTTTTGTGATACTGTCATTCAGTATATTTCTTTTAAAGAGTGTTGGATTTTGTTCTGATGCTTTCTTATTTGTGATCAGTTTGATCCTTTAGAGTCTTGCTTTTAATGAAGCTTCAGTAGGGGACATACAGAATAGCTTCTAGTCGCATTATAAAACAGTATGCTTTCCAGAACTCTACTAGATACACACACCTTTTTATCAACAAGGGCTGTCTGTCCTCCCTAGTGGAATCACAAACTAATTCCAGCTCTGTCCGGACTCCAGGAATTATTCAGTTTACTGCTGTCTGGGAGTATTTTCCCTGGCCTCATGGAATTCCGTCTCACCTGTTCAGATAATTGTTCTGCAGATTATTCCAGGGAACTCTTCTGCAGGTGCCCAGAATTCTGTCTGTGCAGCTCCTTCTTTTGTGTTTTGCTATTTAAATCTTTACTGCTTTGGCCTCTCATAACTCTAATATCTAGCTCATCAACTCAGTAAGATTATTAGGCTCTGTGTGAGTTTTCTTTCCCTGCATTGCAGCTTGGGAATTTCCTTCAGACAGTAAGCTCTGGCACTTGTAGGACTCACCTTGTTTGTTTCTCTCTCTGAGATCATAGGTCTTCAGTTGTCCAGTGTCTGAAAAACAGTATTTTCATGTATTTTGTCCAGTTCCTAGTTGTTTATGGTGAAAGAGAAATTCCCATAGTAGTTAATCCTTCATAGGCTAAAGAGAAATCCTATGTAATGTTTATACTTTTCAAACTTTTTAGAGTAATTGGAAGACATAAATTCTGTTCATTTATTTATTTATTTATTTAAGATTTTATTTATTTTTAGAGAGGGGAAGGGAGGGAGACAGAGAGGGAGAGAAACAGCAGTGTATGGTTGCTTCTCACATGGCCCTCACTGGGGACCTGGCCCGCAACCCAGGCATGTGCCCTGACTGGGAATCGAACCGGCGACCCTTTGGTTCTCAGCCCACGCTCAATCCACTGAGCTACACCAGCCGGGGCCTGTTCTTTTATTTTTTAATTAGTTCACTTCATCTCTGTACTTCCTGTTCTGGATTTGTATTTACTACAGAAGAAATTGATTTCATATGGAAACTCTAATGTATATATCCTTAAATTATTTGTAGGTGAGGGCATCTGAAAATACAGGTTCATACTAGACTTTATTAATTTTTTTAAAGATTTCATTTATTTGTTTTGTATACAGAGGGGGAAAAGAGGGAGAAATAGAGGGAGAGAAACATCAATGCGTGGTTGCCTCTCGTGTGCCTTCTACTGGGGACCTGGCCCACAACCCAGGCATGTGCCCTGACTGGGAATTGAAATGGTGACCCTTTGATTTGCAGGCCAGCGCTCAATCCACTGAGCCACACGAGCCAAGGCTATAATTTTTTTTTTAATATGGGAAGGGGGTGTTTATATACAGTACATGTTTACTGTTATGTTGAGGTATAATTGACACACATTATATTAGTTTCAGGTATATATGTTTTTATTGTTATTTATTAACTAATTTCTGTCTTAAGGCTAAATAGCCTGTATTCTGACCATCACAGGTGAGACCTCTCACTCTTTAACTCTCTTTACAAATATATAACAACCCTGAATGATTGGAGAGGCTAAGTGGATTTTTCTTCTTTAAATTGCTTTGGGCTTACTTTCCTTGGCTAGATTTGTTCTTTGTCTAATTACTTTATATACAATTCTTATTTTTGTCACTATAACTTAATTCAGCATTTGTTTGCTACTGTTCTTATCTTGTTCACTGGAATAATGCTTAATTTAAAAATGTAACCACATAGCCCTGGCCGGGTAGGTCAGTAGTTTGGAGCATCACCTCCTATGCCAAGGTTGTTTGTTTGATCTTTGGTCAGGGCACATACAAGAGGCAACCAATGAATGCATAAATAAGTGGAACAACAAAATTACTGTTTCTCCACACCCCCCCTTTCTCCCTGCCTCTCTCAAATCAGTTTTTAAACCTGTAAAAAAAGAAGACACACGCACAAAAATAAATAAAAAATGAAACCACGTAAACAGTGTTTTACTTGTCTGATTTTTTCCCCCTAGGTGGTATAGCTGTATGCTGGGAAAGAAATGCAGCCTTGCTCCTCTGAAGGAAGAACTTCGTATACAAGGGGTAAGCCTTTGCCATTACTGTTCTTGTGTCCCTACTTTTGATGGTAGTTGGAATATAGAATTTTCCTTTATACTTTAAATCTCTAAGCGGGTTTTTTATCTTTGCTTGTTTATTTTTTTATTTTGTAGTTTGGGGGCTAAAAAGGACTTTTTTATAAATTATTTAAATAAGGCCTTGTTTGACAGTTACTTATAACAAAGAGAAAGTGGTAAAATAGGATGTGTAGAATGTCAGAGAAACCAGAAATAAAAAAAACTTGGTTGGTATCTACCTCCTGCTGACCTCACATCCGAATCCTTTATAATTAATTGTAGAAACTAAAGGCTACATAGGAGACTTGTTCTAGATTATGCGTCTAGTTATCAAACAACAGCTAGAACCAGAAGGATCCTCAGTATAGTTTGTTTCTCACTATGGTACAGTTTATACTGGTTCAGCCCCTTGATTCTGTTTTGCAAAGCTGGTGGCAAATAAATACTTCCCCCACCCTTCCCAATGCCCCTCCAATTCTGTGTTTTTGCCTGAGTAAGCCTGAGCAGGATGACTTTTCAGAGAAAGAGATCAAATGTGGGGTCAGGGGTAGAAGCCAGGTTTCTGATTGCTGGTTTCTCTCTTGACATTCTATTTATCTTATGTTCCCTACCACACCTTCTCTTTGTTAAAATTAGAATAGCTACGAAGTAGTTTTTTCTTTCTTAAAATCTGATATACAAAAGGGAGACTACATAGCTGTGTTTAGCCATTTGGTTGCTCTCTTTCTTAGAAAAAGAAAACAAAAAAACATTCAAATCATTTTACCAAAGATTCTTTGAAGAGCTGTGTTTTGGGTGTTTCATTTATTTGGATCTCAAGCCAGAAATATAAATTCTCTCTAATGTTTTATAGTAGTGGGGGGGAAACCCATAACTTTGTTGAGATAATTTATTCATTGATTTTAGGCAGCTGTGCATAATTGTTTTTGGGTAGTAGTGTTTGTCAACTGATAAAAAGAAAGACCAACACACAATTTTGCATGAGGCAGCAGCCAGAAACATTGGTAGAATGACCAGTTTGATGAGACGCTGTGCTTGTTGGTTTCAGGTTCCTAAAGTCACCTACACTGAATTCTGTCAAGGTCGGACAATGAGATGGGCTTTGGCTTGGAGTTTTTATGACGATGTAAGAGTACCAGTAAGTAGAGACTTTGCTTCAGTTTCTCCAAATGCCAGCACGTGGTGGGTGTTAGTAGGTCATAATGAACTAAACTTATACCGTCCTGTATCCCTGAAGTTTGCTCCAAATGCTTGCGTCAGAATGGAAAGTGGTTGTAGATAAGACACAGTCCTGGAACGCTGGCTGTCGTCACTGTGGGGCCTTTCTTGTGAGTTGGTGTAACACAGTGATTCTTGCTCAGCAAGCATAAGTGAGTTGGAAATGCATCTTTTAGGAATTAAAAAATTCAGATAATATAAGTTGTAGCAACACTTTGTGGGTATAATTATTCTGTTGGACATTCCTCAAGAAGTGAAGTGGAAGTTTGTTTTTCTTTGCCCGCTGCTGCTTTCCTAGAAGAGCTGTCTCCTGGAGCTCCTGCTTGTACACAGAGATTTGCCGTTGGGGTTTGCAGGCTTTTGATGTATAACACTTAGAACACTTCACTAGAATGATCCCTATGGTGGCTTAAGATTGGCACTAGAATATTGATCAGTTTTTGAAGCTGGGTGATAGATCATTAGCCTGTTCTCTCTACGTTGTGTATGCTTGAGCTTGAACATTTTTTGTGATAGAATGTTTTAAAAAAAATGATTTGTCCCACAAACTTCTCCTTGTCTTCTCTGCTGCTATATGCAAAGGAAAGAGACTTATGAACTAGTGAGGCTGAATATATTTTCTGGGCTATCCTGAAAAGTCATCATAGAATAGCATCTGTTTGTTCTCACATTTCACTCATAAAAGTGATTGACTCTCATTGTCTGTAGTCTCCCCCCTTAAGTTTAGGCACACTTTGCTCCATCTGCGCTCCTCCTGTCCATAGTGTTGGTGGAGGCCTAGTACCTGACCCTTCAGGTCTCTCATACCTTTGCCCATAGAATAGGGTAATTCTCAGTGCTCCTCTCCAAAGGTCTTGGTCGTTCTCTCTCTAAAGTCATCTTAAATGTTGTTGTGTCTATGAGCTTCTTTACCCCCTCTCATAGGGCGGAGGAGTAGAGACACATGCAGATGTAGAAGGGGACAGTTTGTAGATGTTTCTGAATACATGAGCTTGAATTTGAAACTGAGCCTGTCCTTTCTAACACTCTGCAACTAGGTGTGCTGCTGAGTTGAAATAAGTACCCACCTCTCTGTACAGTGACTGCTGTAGGGTATCTAAAGGTTAGAGTTTGAAATAGTCACTAGTTAAAAAGATGTTTTTGCTTTTTGGACCTTGCTCCTTTTTCTGTCATCTTCTAGAATACTACGGCTTTCACACCAGATTTTTAAAATCATTAGTAATGCCCTGGGTTATTCCTATGCAGACATTAACAGCTGCAGGAAAGTGGAACTGCACCTGTTTCCAAATGTTTTCTGTTTAACTTGCTTCCCACATTTGTTGGCACTGCGGGTGGAAGAGCTCATAATGAGCTCTGGCGCTCTTCACACCATCTCAGAGACCAGAGTTGCCCTCACACTCTTGCATTAGTAGCTATTTCAGATCAAAGTATCAAAGGGCACTATGTTTCTGTGTTAGCAAAATCAGCTTATTTTGAAAAAGAATCTTCTAAGTTTCCCTCCCTGTCTGTCTTCTAGGCCATCCTTGAGCCCTTTTCATTGTTTCATCCATCAAAGAATGCCTTTTGCTGAGAGTCTCAGGTTTCTTCCATGCCAGAGTACTCATCCCTCCCCATCACTGTTCCAACCCAGAGCTGTTAATAATGCATTCCCAAGTGTTCCATTAGGTGCACTTAAACTGCTACAGAGAAAATGGCAATTTCTGATTTGTGGTAACCCAGCAACAATTTCTTAGCACTGGTGCCCTTGATCAGTAACTGCTTTTCCAGGGGTAGTCCCAGGGCACACATGAGGTTTTTAGTGGGGTGTTCTCTTGGTTCTCCTTCCCTCTGCTTGGACCACCCCTTACCCCTTGCTTTGTGAAGGAATGACTGCCACCTGATTTTCCCCCTCTTGTTACTTTTGGGGGTGGAGAAGAAGGAGGATGCTGCTTTAGATGAAGAGAGGAGGCCAAGAGCTAGAGCTCGTTAGGCAGAAATATTGACCTACTTCCCCGCCTCTCATCCCCAGTCCAGCCTTTTTAGGGTAAATGTGCAGGTTACTATGGCAACTTCAGTTTCTACTTATCTCAGACCTAACTGACTCCTTTCTGTTGGTGCTGAGTGCTAAAAAATTCTAATTCACTCCTGATTCAAGTGCCTACACTAAGCCCATTGCTCTTGTCTGGATTTATTTTAGCAACAAAAAGATGAGTCTTAGTGTTGATAGAATTTTTGTACAATTGTTTTTTATTGATGATGAATATAAGGAAGCATCTTGTAAGGACTGTTTCTTTACAGAATTTTAACAAGCCACTTAAAATGCCTCTTTATCCCAGCTTTCTAATTGTTCCAGGCATTATTTTAGCTTTGCTTTCAGAAGTTTGATGCTTGTTAAAAGAAAAAGGAAAAATAATATGTCTCCAGCAAGTTGTACACTCTTGGTATGAGCCTTGCCCAGGAACTCTTTTTTTTTTTTTTTTAAGATTTTATCTATTTTTAGACAGAAGGGAAGGGAGGGAGAGACGGAGAGAAACATCAGTGTGTGGTTGCCTCTCACGTGGCCCCCACTGGGGACCTGGCTCGCAACCCAGGCATGTGCCCTGACTGAGAATCGAACCAGCAGCCCTTTGGTTTACAGCCCCGCGCTCAATCCACTGAGCTACACCAGCCAGGGCAGATCTCTGGTTTTAAAAAATTCTTCCTCTGCATTCAAGGCATTTCTTAGGGCTTCCTTGTCTAGGGAATAATGACTAGAGGGCCTTTGGGATTGGAAAGCAGGGGGAGGGAGGGGGTCAAATTAATTAGGTTGCCTTGTTAGTGTCAGGGTTTGGGGTCTCTTGACAGTGGCTGTACTTAAAACTCCATAGGTTTTCAAACAAGTTCCAGATAGATTAGGGATTCCTTGTAAATGTCCCAGGCAGTGACAGTTGGGGGCAGATGTCAAGTTGGTACTTCAGGCCTCACTCTCATTTAAACCAGAACTATCTGCTTTTAGCAGTGTTATGTATTGATTTTATTTGTTTAAAGGATTCGCCGTTAAGAAATAATTTGAAAAACAGTACTGTACCAAGTTATACATTATAAAACAGACGTGATGATTAGAGAGTTGAGCTCTTGAGCAAAACCAAAGCTAAGGACCCTCTTTTTATTTACTTTTTCTATTAAGTATGATCTTTATTGTGATAATACCAAGGAAACGACACCATTTTCTGTCCCTTATGATGATTAGTTTTATGGGAGAGAACAACACATGAAGCATTTGTGCAAAATTGTATATGAGTAAGTGCTGAAATGATGATGGGGACCAGAACGGTTGAGAGTTAGAGAGTTGAGAAAAGGCAGCGGTTCAGGCTGGGCTGTCAGAGGTGACTTCATGGAGGAGGAGTTGTTACTGTTGGTGCTCAGTATTTTCTGACCGTGGAAAGGAATGATGTAGTACTAAGGCACGGCATTGTGAGCAGAACATTAGTAGATTTGAAGAACTGGATATTGTCTTTGTTGTTTCAAAGGTTCACTTCACACACATTATCTATCATTTCATGTAAACCTGACAACAATCAAGTGAATAAGATGGTATTATTTCCACTTACTAAACGAGTAAACTTGAGGCTCTAAAAAGTCGGGGTGGAACCCAGATTAGTCTGATTTCATAGTCTGTACTCTTTGTCACTCTGATACTCTGCTTTCCACAGTACTGCGTCTCGGTCCCTGCTGGCCATGTAATAACCTGCTCATGTGGGCCTCGTCATCTTGTCTGTAGACCGTCCTCAGCAACCTCTCTTTTCTTGTAAGAGTCACTTGGGCTCATCCTTAGCTCACCTTTCTGCTCAAAAACTCATACGTGGCTACCTACTGCCAGTGTCCTTGTTTGGCTCATTGGGCCTTCCAGATCTCTTTGACTTCATCCTAGTCACTCCCTGTTTTTCTGACTGTATTGTTTTCTACCATATTGGCACCCAGTCAGCTTTGACTTTGGCAATATAAAAGTTCACAGTCCGTTCTCTGTCAGGTCCTTCTCTCGGACTTCCCTCTACTGCAACCCAGCCCGGTTCCAATTTCTGCATAAAGCCTTCTTAACCATTCAGCCCGTAGAAATCTCTGGACTTGTACTTATCTTTTTCAGTCATTTGTATATACTTTGAATTGGTCACTTGTTTACCTCTGGCACGGTGGATAACACCAAAACTATTGCACAGTGTATAGAAAATGCCTTTCGTGAGCTGGCCCCTACCTTGTTTTATGTTGAGCAGGTTATTTAACTTCTCTGAGCTTCAGTTTTCTCATTTATAAAATGGGGGGTAATAATGGGGGGTAATAATAATACCTACCACATAGGGTTTTGAGGATTAAATATACTTAACACAGTGCCTGCTATATAGTAAGCGCTCAGTAAAATATATTGTATTATCATTTTCCAGTTTGATGCTGCAGTAATGTTGAGTTACTGCTGAGATTCCTTTTTTTTTTTTTTTTGACATAAAGAGAATACCCAAGTAGTCACTAGATTACTAAAAATTGCCCAAAGAGTCCTCTCTGACCATCAAGACGCCTCCTCATCCGTCAAGTTAGTTCAGATACTACCTTCCGTGAAGCTCATCCTGACTCTTCTGAAACTGATGTTGGGATCCTTCTCCAGTCTTCACTGCAGTACTTTGTCCATATTCCTATCATCATATCTTTTTTTTTTTTAAAGATTTTATTTATTTATTTTCACAGAGAGGGGAAGGGAGGGAGAAAGAGAGGGAGGGAAACAGCAATGTATGGTTGCCTCTCACATAGCCCTCATGGGGACCTGGCCCGCAACCCAGGCATGTGCCCTGACTGGGAATCGAACCGGGACCCTCCGGCTCCCAGCCCGCGCTCAATCCACTGAGCTACACCAGCCGGGCCCTATCATCATATCTTTTATGTAGCCCCAACCTAGCATAAATGTCTGGTCCTCAAATAATAATCATTAAATGAATGAAAATAAAGGAACAAATGATGTAGGACAGCGATTCTCAGAGTTTTCCACTGAAGTACCAGCTATAGCAGAAAGCAGTTACTGACAAACCCAAGCTTCATCAACGTGACGATAAAGCATGCCATGCCCATAAAGTGTCCTATACTTTTCTCTTCTAAAATCCATTTGAAGTTTATATTCTATTCCATAATATGTTTAGTTTCATTTAAGAATTAAGTAATTTTAATATTGAGTCGAATTGACAATCTAAGAGTATATTTATCATTTGGTTCCATTATTATTATTACAAAATATGACAAATAACAAAGTTAATTTTATAAGTCATAAAAAAGGTTAATTCTACTTATAGAATCATTTCTATTTTTATTTTCTTTTACCTTTCTCACCCTAAAATGCAGCCTACAGAATTAACTACAATGCTAGTTTGATGCATCTTTTTTGTTTGTTTGGTGAGTTACAAGTTGAGATGTTCAGCACAGATATAGAACATTTCTGTCATCACAGAAAGTTCTACTGGATAGCAGTGCTCTAGAAAAAAATATACTTTTACCTTTACTTCTTCATTTATCAACTTTAGACCATTTTAATTGCCTTGGTTCTGTTTCTGTTCAGATAATTTTGTAAACTTTTAAAAATGGAAAGGTACGTACTTTTATAAAAATATATTGGTTATGAATTTGAATCTTAATGACGTATTTACCAGTAACCCAAATTCCTCTCATGCTTACTTCTAATTACTAACCCCTCCCTCCTGTTGGTGATTGTTAGTATCTAGTTTCTTTCATACAGATTATGTATGTGGGATTTATCTGCATTGGTTTGAGGAAGAGTTTGACCTTTGAAACAGTGTTACTGTGACTTACGAGTATAGTGCAGTTTATCCATTCTACTGTTTAGAGACGTTGAGTTGTCTCCAGTGTGCAGGTTCCTGAGTGATGTTTCTGTGAACATTCTCGCACACGATTTCACATTTCAGTTGAGTGTGTCCCTAGGAGTGGAATTGCTGGGTCATGAAGTTGAACATCTTTTTAGATATCCTACCCACTGTTTGGGTATTCTCTTTATGTCAAGTGTCTGCAGTTCTTGTCTATTTTATTACTACATTTTTAAAAAATGGAATTGTTCTGTAGGGGGTGGGGATGGAGGGATTGAGCAAAAAGGTAAAAAAGAACTCACGGACATGGACAACAGTGTGATGATTGCTGGGGAGACGTGGGGGTGGAAGAGGATGTATGAGGGATAAATGGTAATGGAAAATACAATAACAAATAATGTAAAAAAGGAAAAATTGAAGCGTAGGCATTTTCGGTATTTTTCTGGATATAGGCCTCCTTTTAGTACAGGGAGGGGCAAAGTAGATTTATAGTTGTGAGTACGTAAAACAGTTTGTTCTTTTTTTTTTTTTTTTTAACTAT
>PVJI01023638.1:0-23217 GCA_004026765.1 Micronycteris hirsuta
CACCTGGCTTACTTCACTTAGCATAATGCTCTCCAGTTCCATCCATGCTGTTGCAAAGGGTATAAGCTCCTTCTTCCTCTCTGCTGCGTAGAATTCCATTGTGTAAATGTACCATAGTTTCTTGATCCACTCATTTGTAGATGGGCACTTAGGTTGTTTCCAGCACTTGGCTATTGTGAATTGTGCTGCTATGAACATTAGAGTGCATAGGTTCTTTTGAATTGGTGTTTCAGGGTTCTTAGGATATAATCCCAGTAGTGGAATTGCTGGGTCAAAAGGCAGTTCCATTTTTAGTTTTCTGAGGTAGTTCCATACTGTTTTCCACAGTTGCTGCACCAGTCTGCATTCCCACCAACACTGCAGTAGGGTTCCCTTTTCTCCACATCCCCTCAAGCAGATATCTGTTGCTTTGTTGATGATGGCCATTCTGACTGATGTGAGGTGGTTATCTCATCATGATTTTAATTTGCATCTCTCTGATGGCTAATGATATTGAGCATCTTTTCATATGACTCTGGGCCCTCTGTATGTCCTCCTTGGAGAAGTGTCTGTTCATGTCTTTTGCCCATTTTTTAATTGGGTTTTTTGTCTTCCTGGAGTGGAGTCGTATGAGCTCTTTATATATTTTGGAACTCAAACCCTTCTGTGAGGTATTATTGGCAAATATGTTTTCCCATACTGTTGGTTCTCTTTTTATTTTAGTACTGTTTTCTTTAGCCCCACAGAAGCTCTTTATTTTGATAAGGTCCCATTTGTTTATTCTTTCCTTTATGTCCCTTGCCCTAGGGGACATATCATTGAAGATGTTGCTGTGTGGAATGTCTGAGATTTTCCTACCGATGTTTTCCTCAAGAACTTTCATGGTGTCACGAGTTACATTTAAGTCTTTTATCCACCTTGAATTTATTTTTGTGTATGGTGTAAGTTGGTGCTCGAGTTTCATTTTTTTGCATGTAGCCGTCCAGATTTCCCAACACCATTTGTTGAAGAGGTTATTTTTATTCCACTTCATGCTTCTGCCCTCTTTGTCAAAGATTAATTGCCCGTAGAGACTTGGTTTTATTTCTGGGCTCTCTATTCTGTTCCATTAGTCTATCTGTCTGTTTTTATGCCAGTACCAAGCTGTTTTGATGACAGTGGCCTTGTAATACAATTTGATATCAGGAATTGTGATCCCTCCTGCTTTGCTCGTCTTTCTCAAAATTGCAGCTGATATTCGGGGCCGTTTATGGTTCCATATAAATTTTTGAAGTGTTTGTTCTATATCTGTGAAATATGCCATTGGTACTTTAATAGGGATTGCATTGAATCTATAAATTGCTTTGGGGAGTATGGACATTTTGATGATGTTGATTCTTCCAATCCATGAGCATGGTATATGTTTCCATTTGTTTGTGTCTTCCATGATTTCTTTCTTCAGTGTTGTGTAGTTTTCTGAGTACAGGTCTTTTACCTCGTTGGTTAGGTTTATTCCCAGGTATTTTACTTTTCTTGTTGCTATATCAAATGGGATTTTTTTCCTGATTTCTGTTTCTGCTGTTTCACTGTTGGTATACAAAAATGCCTTTGATTTCTGGATGTTGACTTTGTATCCCACTGTTTTGCCAAATTCAATTATTAGATCAAGTAGGTTTTTGGCAGAGTCTATAGGATTTTCTAAGTACACTATCATGTCATCTGCAAACAACGACAGTTTTGATTCCTCCTTTCCAATTTGGATGCCTTTTATTTCCTTTTCTTGTCTGACTGCTGTAGCTAAAACTTCTAATACTATGTTGAATAGAAGTAGTGATAGTGGACAGCCTTGTCTTGTTCCTGACCTTAGTGGGAAAGATTTTAATTTTTGCCCATTGAGTATAATGTTGGCTGTAGGTTTCTCATATATGGCCTTTATTATGTTGAGGAGGAATGCTCCCTCTGTTCCCACTTTGCTAAGTATTTTTGTCATAAGTGGATGCTGTACCTTATCGAATGCTTTTTCTGCATCTATTGATATGATCATGTGATTTTTGTCTTTGCTTTTGTTTATGTGATGTATTACGCTTATTGTTTTGCGAATATTGTACCATCCTTGCATCCCTGGGTTGAATCCCACTTGGTCATGGTGTATGATCTTTTTAATGTATTGCTGGATACGGTGAGCTAATATTTTGTTGAGAATTTTAGCGTCAATGTTCATCAGTGATATTGGCCTGAAGTTTTCTTTCTTTGTTATGTCTTTTTCTGGTTTGGGGATTAGGATGACGCTGGCTTCATAAAAAGAGTTTGGGAGTCTTCCATCATTTTGGATTTTTTGGAATAGTCTGTGAAGGATAGGGGTTAGCTCTTCCTTAAATGCTTTGTAGAATTCTCCTGTGAAACCATCTGGTCCAGGGCTTTTGTGTGTCAGGAGTTTTTTGATTACTGCTTCAATTTCATCTGCTGTTACTGGTCAATTCAGGCTTTCTGCTTTTTCTTTATTGAGTTTTGGAAGATTGTATTTTTCTAGAAATTTGTCCATTTCTCCTAGGTTTTCATATTTCTTTTTTTTTAAAGATTTTATTTCTTTATTTTTAGAGAGAGGAGAAGGGAGGGAGACAGAGAGGGAGAGAAACAGCAATGTATGGTTGCCTCTCACGTGGCCTTCATAGGGGACCTGGCCCGCATCCCAGGCATGTGCCCTGACTGGGAATCGAACCGGGACCGTCTGGTTCCCAGCCCACGCTCAATCCACTGAGCTACACCAGCCAGGGCGGTTTTCATATTTCTTGGCATACAGTTCTTCATAGTAGTGTCTTACAATTCTTTGTATTTCTGTGGCGTCAGTTGTAATATCTCCTCTTTCATTTTTTATTGTGTTTATTTGGGTCCTCTCTCTTTGTTTCTTGATGAGCCTGCTTAAAGGCTTGTCTATTTTGTTTATCTTTTCAAAGAACCAGTTCCCGGATTCATTGATCCTTAGAATTATGCTTTTAGTCTCTGTGTCATTTAATTCTGATCTGATCTTGGTTATTTCCTTCCTTCTACTTGCTTTGGGTTGTCTTTGTTGTTGTTCCTCAAGTTCTTGTAGGCATAGGGTTAAGTTGTTTGTGCAAACTGTTTCTATTTTTTTTAGGTAGGCCTGTATCACTATGAACTTCCCTCTCAGGACTGCCTTCCCTGTGTCCCACAAGCTTTGGGTTGTTGTCAGTTCATTTTCATTTGTTTCGAGGAACTTTTTGATTTCTTCCCTAATCTCGTCCTTGACCCATTCATTGTTTAATAGCATGCTGTTCAATCTCCATGATTTTGAGTGTTTGGGGGATTTTTCCTTGGGGTTGGTTTCTAATTTCAGTCCCTTGTGGTCAGAGAAAATACTTGGTATGATTTCAATTTTCTTGAATTTGTTGAGGCTTGTTTTGTGTCCTATTATATGGTCTATTTTTGAAAATGTTCCATGTGCATTTGAAAAGAATGTGTAATTAGCTTCTGTGGGGTGAAAGGCTCTATATATATCAGTTAAGTCCATTTCTTCTAGAGTATTGTTCAATGCCACAATACCTTTGCTGATATTTTGTTTGGAAGATCTGTCCATTTTAGGGTGTTGAAGTCCCCTTCTATAATTGTGTTGCTATCAATATCTTTCTTGAAGTCCACCAAGATTTTCTTTATGTATTTGGGTGCTCCTATGTTGGGTACATATATATTTACAATGTTTATGTCTTCTTGGTGGATTCTTCCCTTGAGTATTATGAAGTGTCCTTCTTGGTCTCTCTTTATGGTCCTTTTTTTGAAGTCCTTTTGTCTGATATGAGTACTGCTACCCCAGCTTTTTTTTTCCTGTCCATTTGTTTGGAAAACTTGTTTCCAACCCTTCACTTTCAGTCTGTGTAATCTTTTGTCCTGAGGTGAGTCTCTTGTAGGCTGCATATGTGTGGATCGTGCTTTCTTATCCATTCCGCTATTCTATGTCTTTTGATTGGAGCATTTAATCCATTTACATTTAAGGTTATTATCAATAGGTACTTATTCATTGCCGTTTTTTTTGTACCTGTGTTTCTTTCTCTCTCTCTTTTCCTTCCTTTCCTTAAAGCAGTCCCTTTAGCATCTCTTGCAGAGCTGGTTTGGTGGAGGTGTATTCTTTTAGACATCTTTTGTCAGGGAAACTTCTTATTTGGCCATCTATCTTAATTGAGAGCCTTCCTGGGTACAGTAGCCTTGGTTGCAGGCCTCTGGTTCTCATTACTTGGAATATTTTTTGCCATTCTCTTCTGGCTTGGAGTGTTTCCATTGAGAAGTCAGCTGCTAACCTTATCAGGGCTCCCTTGTATGGTACTTCTTGTTTCTGCCTTGCTGCCTTTAAGATTCTCTCTTTGTCTTGGAATTTTGCCATTTTAATTATGATGTGTCTTGAAGTGGGCCTCTTTGGGTTCCTCTTGATTGGGACTCTGTGTTTCCTGGATTTGTGTGACTTTTTCTCTCATCAGATTAGGGAAGTTTTCCATCATTACTTTTCAAACAGGTTTTCTATCCCTTGCTCCTCTTCTTCTCCTTCTGGTATCCCTATTATACGAATATTGTTACGTTTCATGTTGTCCTGCCTTTCCCTTAATACCTCTTCATTCTTTCTGAGTCTCTTTTTCTGTTCCTGCTCTTTTGGGGTGTTTTTTTCTACCTTGTCTTCCAGCTCGCTGATCCGATCCTCTACTTCATCGAGCCTGCTTTTGATTCCTTCTATTGTATTCTTCAGTTCAGATATTGTATTCTTCATTTCCTCTTGGCCCTTGTGGATCGTTTCTATTTCCTTTTTCATGTTGACATAGTTTGCAGTTAGTTCATTATAGTTTTCCTATAGTTTCTGGAAATTCTCTGCGAGCTCATCAAGCTTCTTGAACTTCCTGATAACCAATGCTTTGAACTCACTATCTGATAGTTGGATTGCCTCCGTTTCATTTATCATTCTTTCTGGGGCTTCCTCCTTTCCTTTAATTTGGGGATTGTTTCTTTGTCTTCCCATTGTTTGTGAGCGTCTTCTGGCTAGCCTCTGTTTCTTAAATTGATCTGTCAAGTTCTCTAGAGTAGCAAAGTTAATTTTGTGTCACTGTCTCTGTTTTTAGGGCTGACCCTTGTCTGGGTCTAGCTCTGTTCTCTTTTCAACTCTAGGTTTTAGTGTCTCACCTGTGGATAAAGAAGAGAGGGGTAGGAAGAAGAAGAAAGGAAAGAAAAAAATAAAATAAAATAAAATAAAATAAAATAAAATAAAAAATGAAAATAAAAAATAAGAAATAAGAAGAGGAGAAGACTAGGAATATTAAATGAAAGGAAGGAAGAAGGAATTAAAAAATAAAGAAGGACAGATAAGAAGGAGGGTGGGGAAAACAAACAAACAAACAAAAAAACTTCTGCTGGCTGGCTTTAAAAGTGTCTGGTCAGGCCTGCTCCCCTGGTCCTCCTGTCTGTGTCAGGCATCTGATCGTTCAATTTCCCCTGTAATCTTGGTCACCAATCTTCATATATGCTGGAATACTGTTGGGAGTTCGCTCTGTTCCTCAGAAAATCAGTTAGGTGTTTCACTTGTTTTGGGGAGGAAGTGGACTCTGCTCCCCACTATCTTGCCACAATTTATTTCTCTCTCGTTTGGGCCTTTTTTTTTTTTCCCTCCCTCAGTGCGCCTGTTACTTTAAGGGGCAGAGCTTTAGGTGTTCACCAGGGCGGGGAAACCCAGGTCGCTCTGTTTTGATACTATCCGTGGGGGGCGGGGTAACCCACATCGCTCCGTTGTGACGCTGTGTGTAGGGGCGGGGCCTGAGAGAACAATGGCGCTTGCTCTGCTCTCCACACCTCCCCAGCTGCCCACAAACAAGTTGATCCCCTCCTTGCTGTCTCCGGAGTGAGTGGGCGAGCCTGCACAGTTCCAAGTCCCAGTGGGCCTCCCCAACAAACTCTCCTGTGAGCCTGGGGATTCCTCCTGCCGCCGCCTCAACCCCCACAGGTGTCCTCAATCGGTGGTTTGAGGCTTTATTTCCCTGCGTTGGTGGGCCAAGCAGTCTGTTCCGTCCCCCAGCTTTTCCTCCCAGTCTATACCCACGCTAATGAGGGACCAGCCCACCAGTCTCAGCCCTGGTCTCGCAGAGTGTGCCCTCCGCTTCAGGTGGCTGGAGCGCCACCAGCACCGGCACCACTCCACAAATCGAGTCTCGCCTAGAGCCCTCCACCTGGCTCCGCCCCGCCTACTGGTCTGGATAAACGTGTCTTCTTTAACTCCTTGGTTGTCGGACTTTCACTCAGTTCAGTTTTCTGTCAGATCTGGTTGCCCTTGCCCTTTAAATTGCTTTTTTTCCTCTTTTGGTTGTGCGAGGAGGAACAGTGCATCTACCTACACCTCCGTCTTGGCCAGAAGTCTGTCAGTTTCTTCTTAATTTCAATGTTTCTGGTTATATTTTGCTTACTTGTTTGTTTTGTGGATTAGGTTCCACTTAAAGGTGAGATCATATGGTATTTGTTTTTCACCACCTGGTTTATTTCACTTAGCATAATGTACTCCAGTTCCATCCATGCTGTTGCAAAGGGTATAAGCTCCTTCTTTCTTTCTGCTGTGTAGTATTCCATTGTTTAAATGTACCATAGTTTTTTGATCCATTCATTTACTGATGGGCACTGAGGTTGCTTCTAGCACTTGGCTATTATAAATTGTGCTGTTATGAACATTGGGGTGCATAGGTTCTTTTGGATTGGTGTTTCAGAGTTCTTAGGATATAATCCTAGCAGTGGAATTGCTGGGTCAAAGGGGAGTTCCATTTTTAGCTTCCTGAGAAAATTCAATACTGTTTTCCACAGTGGCTTCACCAGTCTGCATTCCCACCAACAGTGCACCAGGGTTCCCTTTTCTCCAGATCCTCTCCAACACTTGTTGTTTGTTGATTTGTTTATAATGGCCATTCTGACTGATGTGAGGTGGTTATCTCATCATGGTTTTAATTTGCATCTCTCTGATGGCTAGTGATGCTGTGCATCTTTTCATATATCTCTGGGCCCTCTGTATGTTCTTCTTGGAGAAGTGTCTGTTCGGGTCTTTTACCTCTTTTTTGATTGGGTTGTTTGTCTTCCTGGGCTAGATTCGTGTGAGTGCTTTATATATTTTGGAGAGCAAACCCTTATCTGAGGTATCATTGGCAAATATGTTTTCCCATACAGTTGGTTCTCTTTTAATTTAAATGGTGTTTTCATTAGCTGTGCAGAAGCTTTTCATTTTGATGAGATCCCATTTGTTTGTTCTTTCCTTTATGTCCCTTGTTTTAGGGCACATATCCATGAAGATGTTGCTGCATGGAATGTCTCAGATTTTCCTGCCAATGTTTTCCTCCATGACTTTTATGGTGTCACGACTTAGATTTAAATCTGTTATCCACCTTGAGTTTATTTTTGTGTATGGTGTAAGTTGGTGATTGAGTTTCATTTTTTTGTGTGTAGCTGTCCAGATCTCCCAACACCATTTGTTGAAGAGGCTATTTTTACTCCACTTTATGCTTCTGTTGCCTTTGTCAAATATTAATTGACCATAGAGAATTGGGTTTATTTCTGGGCTCTCTATTCTGTTCCCATTGGTCTATGTGTCTGTTCTTATGCCAGTATCAGGCTGTTTCAATTACAGTGGCCTTGTAATACAGTTTGATTTCAGATATTATGATCCTTCCTACTTTGTTCTTCTTTCTCAAAATTGCTGCAGCTATTTGGGGTCATTTATGGTTCCACATAAATTTTTGAAATGTTTGTACTTTATCTGTGAAATATGTCATTGGTACTTAAATAGGGATTGCATTGAACTTATAAATTGCTTTGGGTACTGTGGACATTTTGATAATGTTAATTCTTCCAATCCATGAATACAGTATATGCTTCCATTTCTTTGTGTCTTCCTTAATTTCTTTCTTCACTGTTTTGTAGTTTTCTGAGTACAGGTCTTTTACATCCTTGGGAAGGTTTATTCTTAGGTACTTTATTTTTCTTGTTGCTATAGCAAATGAGATTTTTTTTTCTGATTTCTGTTTCTGATATTTCATTGTTGTTGTACAGAAATGCCTTTGATTTCTGATTATTGACTTTGTATCCCACTGTTTTGCCAAATTCACTTATTAGGTCAAGTAGTTTTTTGGTGGCGTCAATAGGGTTTTCTATGTACACTATCATGTCATCTGCAAACTATGACAGTTTTTATTCCTTTTTTCCAATTTGGATGCCTTTTTTTTCTTTTTGTTGTCTGATCACTGTGGACTTCCAGTACTGTGTTGAATAGAAGTGGTAAAAGTGGACAACTTTGTCTTGTTCCTGATCTTTTTTGTAATCGCAGTGCCAGATACATGACACAGCTGCTGCATAAATACTCGTGTTGCCTCCAACCATGAAGGTCTCTTTTCATTTTTAATTTAATTTATTTATTTTGTTTTGGAACTTGAAAGATATACATTTTTTATTTTTAATTAGAAGCAATTTCAATAATATCAAAGGGAGTAAGTTAGGCAATGGATATATCCATGGATATATCCAGGGATCAAAGTTCATTTGGAATTACAAACAGGAATATACATAAAATTTTTGTAAATTTTATACAAAAATTAATATGTTAAAAATTCCCTTTGAGAAAATCCTTTACTATTCTATCTACAAAACAAGAAGAAATTATTTACCATGATATATAGGGTCTGGCACTAATAAAGCTCCTTTTTTATTGCAAAGTCATAAGCATGTAATTCTGTAACATAACACTATCAAAGTCAAATACACCATATGACATTTTAGGTGAAACATTGAAATTGTTGTCCATCTCGTGTGAGGCATTCACATATCCTACCAACCACACTCAAACAAGCCTTAGTTCTGCTGGATCCTGCATGTTATTTGAGAAGAAATTATTCTAAGACATCAATGTTGCCACAGAATTAAAGAAACACTTCCAAAAATATCTGATCAAGGTTGGAAAACATTTTTTGATTTTAGGAAAAAAGACAAAGGAAAAATCCATGTATATAATACACAAAGTAGAAAGCTTAATAAAATGGTGGCTTAAACTGCATAGACAGGTTGAAACGAACAAAGGAAATTCCAGGACAGAAATGAAACAAGCAAGTTCGAAACCCAAAATCTGATTAAATTATCACAATTTCTGGTTTTGAATCTTAGGGCAAAGAAGGCCAGGATACTTTTTCAGCCTCAGGTGATTGTCCCTTGTGTACCTGCCACCACAAAGAATTTTTTGAGAGCTCTCTTTATGTCCTTGTTCCTGAGACTGTAGATGAAGGGGTTCAACATGGGCGTGACCACGGCGTACAATACTGAGGCAATTGCACTTGACTGTGAGCTGTGGGTAACAGCAGAACTGAGATACACTCCTAGGCTAGTACAATAAAATAAGAAGACAACTGAGAGGTGAGATGCACAGGTGGAAAATGCTTTATACTTCCCCTGAGCTGATGGGATTGCTCGTATGGAAGACACAATCTTAGAGTAAGAGTAAAGGATCCCAGCCAGGGGACCACCACCTAGTAGCACAGTTATAAAATAAATCACAACATTATTAAGAAAGGTGTCAGAACAGGCAAGTTGTGTCATCTGATTGAGTTCACAGAAAAAGTGGGGGATTTCCAAGTCTGGGCAGAAGGACAGTCGCAACACCATCAAGCATTGTAACAGGGAATTCAAGGCACTTATGATCCAAGACACCAGAACCAGCAGTCCACAGAGTCGGGGGTTCATGATGACCATGTAGTGCAGGGGGTGGCAGATGGCCACAAACCGGTCATAGGCCATCACGGTCAGGAGGATATCATCCAACACGGCAAAGAGTAAGGAAAAACTCATCTGAGTGATGCAGCCTGCATAGGTGATGGCTTTGCTCTGTGTCTGGATGTTCACCAGCACCTTTGGGACAGTGGTGGAGGTGAAACAGATGTCTACCAAGGACAGGTTGGAGAGGAAGAAGTACATGGGTGTGTGGAGGTGGGAGTCTGAGCTGACAGCCAGGATGATGAGCAGGTTTCCCAACACAGTGGTCAGGTATGTGGAGAGGAACAGCCCATATAGGAGGGGCTGCAGTTCTCGTTCCTCTGATAGTCCCAGGAGAAGAAATTCTGACACTCTTGTAAGGTTCCCTGAATCCATGAGGTAGAGGTGACTTTCAAGAAAGAGAAAAAGAATTGGAGTAATTATCATACAAACCAGTATTACTCACATAGCTGTAATGCTACAGTTTATACATTGTAGTTAACATATTAATTTCATATTTTGGAATGGATCTGTTCCCCTCTAGGAGTTTTCTGTGTTAATCAGAGCATGAATTTTTGTCTCAATCTGTTTTTCCCCCCCTAAGATGTTAGCCTATCTACAGTATTAAGGAGAAATTATTCAGGTTTTTCAGGAATACAAATTGAGTGCTGACTGTGTTTTTGGCACTGTGTAAGCTGTAAATAGATGGTGGTGAAGAACACAAGTCCCTACAAGCCAATATTGGGGAAAGAATATAGAAGCAAAAAATGGAAATAAATATAACATTACACGTGGTGACAAATCCTATGAAGAAAACAAAAGCAGGTCTAAAAGGGAAAGTGTCTAGGCTGTTACATTTCTCATGGGTTTTTAGGCAAGACCTGCCAACAACTGAGATTTGAGCGCTCAACTCAAGAGAGAAAGGGAGGGAGATCAAAGTTGTATGAGCAAGGGTATACCTGGCAATGGGGATGGCCGGTACCAAGGCCTTAGGGGGAGGAGCTGAAGGGGTTTAGCAATTTGCTCAAAGGTAATATCAGAGTATATAATGGGCCTTGGTTATTATTTTTTCTGGTTTCTTCCCATCAGTGGGTCTCAGCCTGAAATGATTTCACACGTAGCAGTGCCTGAAGGGATACCACTAAACACCTACAATTCATGCTCACGGAAATAAATACCCCTGTATTTATTATCCATCCCCAAATGTAAATTGTAAAAGGTAACAAAATCTAGTTTAGACCAGCACTTCTTCAGTTTCAAATGTATATAGTGTACCCAGGATTCTAATTCAAATGCAGAATCTGACTCAGCAGATCCTTTAGGCTCAGAGAAGCTGTGTATCTGACAAGCGCCCAGGGGGTGTTGATGCTGCAGGTCCTGGTCTGTGGACCGCTCCCTGGAGAGAAAGGCTGTGGTTCTGTGTTAGACTCAATTACAGGTTGTTTCAGTTCCTGTGATCCAAATATTGTCTTTGTGTAGAGTTTTGTGGAAGAGTGAATTCATTCATTCCAGAGGCTATGATTAAATCTGTGTATCCTTTATATAAGGGATCTTGACTGACACATAATCATAGTATTCTGAAAAACAATTTGTAGCAGGCAGAATTCTGACATCTGTAAGATGTCGACATCCTAATCCCCAGTATGTTTGAATATGATGTTTTTTATATCAACTGGAGGATGAGGGTAGCAGAAGGAATAGGGCTGCTAATCAGCTGACTTGAAGGTAGAAGATGAGCAGGATCATCCAGGGGGACTAAGGTCAGCACAGTGCTCCCCTAGATGCAGAGAGGGAGGCCAGGAGAAAATAAGGCACTGCTGGCTTTGGCGAAGGAAAGAGGGCCCTGAGCCAAGGAATGCAGGTGGTCAGAACACAAACTGGAATTAAGAAGACAAGTTCTCCCCTGAGCCTCTAGGAGGAAACCAGCCCTGCAGACACCTTGAGATTCATGCCAGGCTCTTACACCTCAAAATGTATGCACATATCTGTGCTCACTGCGAACAACTGGTGTGGGATCATTTCCCAGCAATCTCAGCAGTCTAATAGAGTCAGCCATCCAGTGACATGGGATGGAGGGACTGAGCTTAAGTGTCTGCATTCATTAGCTTCCTTGGGTAAGCATTTTACTTTGAAAACCCACAGGGAATAGAGCAGAAATTTAAAAATATTTGGAGATTTCCACCCTGTTAGCTGGGGCAGTGAAGTCATCATGACATAAATATAAATGTGAACTAGGACATCTTGGTGTCATTAAGATTTAAGGTACAATGTGTGACCTTAATGTTTTCATTCCTGAGTTTCCAAAACTATTGTTTCTCAGCACACTACACTCTGGCTAGAAGTTGATGAATCTTCAATTTATATTCCCAAGAGCATGACAGAATCTCTCATTCAATGCATAGAAAAATGTCCACTGCATGGAAAGGCTGAGTGTGGGATTGGAATTTCTACTAACTGTTTTAATTAGAAATGAAAGGACACAAAATCCCAATATATATGAGCCTCACCTGTAAGGAAGTACTACTTAGTATTCCATTTTAGGCTTATTAAATATTTTCTCATGTGAATATGCAGCATGAGAGAAGATACTGCAATGTCTGTCTCCCTAACTGCTGCTGTAAGATGCTGTCTACTTCTACTGGTTGGATCTTTCAATGAATATAAAACATGCTGAAATACACCCTGTCTTAGAAATTTAGTACAAACACTCTCACTTCACTGCACTGCTCTCCACATCTAACGTTCCATTTCATCTCCGAAAACAACAAAACTCCTCAAAAGCGTTTTCGTTTTCCTGTAGCCATTTCATGCATCTCACTCATTGTACAGCATCATCTGACTGATCTCCCAGTCCCATTACTTGGCCCTGGAGTGCAGATTCAAACAAACACATCTTTGTTAACATCTTAAGTAAATTAAGCATAAATTAGTTCCTTAACCAAGAATACAAACAAAGATATCTGGTCTCAGGGCTGGGATGATTAGGTTCCTAGTGACTCAGTAAAGGTTGTCAGGTTCCAGCCTCTCTGACCCTTTCCTAATGTACCTACCAGGCTCTCAGACTCATCTGGATGGGTTTTCTGAAAGGAAGGTTTCCATGTGTAAGTGATAATTGCTCCCTGGATGATGGATGATGGAGACTGGAGCTCTGTCCCACCCAAGACAGTAGGAAGGAGTGAAGCATCAGTTCTTGAGCAAGACTTAGGAATCAACAGCAACAACCATGTCCTGTCCACCATCATTGTACAAGCTGAGGTACTGCAAGGGGAGATATTCGCAATTCTCTGTATATTGGTTCATCAGACACATTTCCCTTGTGTTAAGTACATGATTTCCCCCTGGGCCTCTGTAATTAACAGGAAGAAAATTTTTCCTAATGATTCTCAGATCTCAAAAGACCCTGTTAGAAGCCAGGTGGATTTAGATTTTATGACTCCTTGTCTTGGATCTCATCTGCTTCCCAGAGGTCTCACCTCCTAGTACTTTTTTACAACACTGAGTTAACATTTTCTCCAAAGTCTGAGACTATGAAACCCATCAGAAGCAGGTAGTCCCTCTGATACACAAGAACTTATTTGTGATAGCAACACCACCCTGATGTCTCCAGAGCATTGTTATCCCCTCTTCAATGAGGGGAGAGCTCTGTTCCTTGGATATGCAGTCCTGGCTACCACAATGCCTGGCTTCCTAATGCATTCGTCAAAAATAAATAGAAATTTTTTAATAATATCACAAGTTATGAGCTGTCATTTAGTGCCTCATTATAAAATATGTGTTAATTATGAGAGATGCCCTTTGATAGTTTTATGCTATATAATCTGAACTTAGTACCTTATAGACTTTTCTGATATAATTTTGAAAAGTCCATTCTATTAGATATTACTATCATGAACTGCATTTCCTTTTGCAGAAATTGGGCTGGGAGGGCTTTAGTGATTTGCTCAAAGTTATGAACTAAGTAAGAGATGGACCTTGATTAAAATCTGTCAGGTTGCTTCCAGTTTTCAAACTCTGGGCCTGCGGTTCTCCTCCTGAGATGAATTTGCCCCTGAAACATGTGGAGAGAGGCTACTAACCACCTACAGTGTCCATCACAAATAATTGTCCCACCCCTATTGTCAACATGAGAAGGTGACAAAGCCTAGTCTAGATCAGCACTTTTCCAGCTCCAAGGTGCATATAAGTCACCCAGGATTACTGTTCAAATGCAGGTCCTGGTGGACCTAGGGGTTCTTAGAATCCAATGAGTTCCCATGCAATGTTGATGCTGCAGGTTCTGGTCTCTGGACCACACTTTGAGTAGTATGGCTGCATCTATGTTAGAGTCAGGTGTAGGTACTTTTAGGTCTCCAGAAGCAAAAATCATTTGCATGTAATTTTGAATGGATAGTGTATATTCACTCATTCCAGAAGCTGTTATAAATTCATTGTTCAATTATTTTATATAAGGATTCATGAATGACATCATGTGATATATTTCTGAAAAATACCTCATTTGATTTGTTTGCATAAGGGCCTTTGTGTGACACTATGGAAATTATTATTGAAGAAAAATTTGCAGTAAGCAAAAGAAGAGCTTCCAAAGATATTCACATCATAATCCCCATAAACTTGTAATATGTTACTTTTCAATGCAAGAGAGAATTAAAGTAGCAGATGGAATAGTGAGGCTAATCAGCTAACTTTAAGATAAGATACCGTGATCATGTAGGTGGGACTAATGTACTCACCGTGTTCCTAACATTGGAACGGGAGGGAAGAATAGTTGGAATCAAAGAGAAACTGGAAGATGCTATATGGCTGGCTTTGAAGATGGAGAAGGGTCTAATGGCAGGAGAAACTGGGATATGAGAGGAAATTGATACTCCCTGAAGCCTCCAGAATAAACCTAGTTCTGCAGACATTTTGCTTTCAGCCCATTGACTCATCAGACTTCTGATCCCCAGATCTATAGGTGTATTAACTTGTTTCTTTTAAAACCTTAGTGTGGTGATTTGTTACAGCAGCAATAGCAATGTTATACAGACATTCATTCAATCATTTTCAGGGGAAAGTGACTTTAAGGACCTCAATTCATTTACTTGCATCCCTTGGGTAAGGACATTTTCTGTTGAAACACCCAATAGGTAGAAGAAACAAATCTAAAGTCAATTTGGAGATTCTGCCCTTTAGCTGGTACAGAGAATTCCCCACTATATAAAAGAAAATGTGGTTCTGACTTTGAAGTCTTTGGACATTGAGAAAGGAAAATAATTAAAAACAACTTCCCTGGCCATGTGGCTCAGTTAGTTGGAGCATTGTTCTGTGTATCAAAAGATTGTGGGTTGGATTCCTGGTAAGGGCACTTGCATGGATTGGGTGTTTGATCCTCCGTTGCGGCATGTGTGGGTGGCAACGGGCCACTCATTCTCATTTGAGCCTCTCTCTCTCTTTCTCTCCCTCTCTCTCTCAAATCAATGGAAACATGTCCTTAGGTGAGGATAAAAAAAACATTACAGGCAACCATACTACTTAAAATCCTTGTATGTAAGTTTCTACATTTTTAAATCTTCATTTTAATTCAACCTGTCATAATTTTCTTTTCTATCCTCTCCAGTTTTCTCTCAAATTTCCTTTCAACATCAAAGATGAGATTATTGAGTCCGTTTATGTACATTTATGCAATTGAATGTTTATTAATTATATTTATATAAAATATTTTATATATATATATACACACATACACATATACATGTACACATAAACACACTACTAACCCATAAGAGAGTCCTGGACTCAACAAAGTATTTCCACATATTCCATTTTTTCTACACTACATTCATGAGATTTATTATCACATTACCATCAGAAATAAGAAAATGGGCTCAGAGAGATTCAATTTTTCAGAATTATATAACGATGCACTTAAAACCTTTGTACGTACATATCCTTGAATTATACAAACATGGACCCATGCAATATGTATTCTTAATTTTGTAAGACCCCTTTATTTCATCAAACTGTACACTTTAAATGTGAGCAGGAAAAAATCTAACGGTGCATGGCTCAAGGTAAGATGTAGAGCACAGGTAGCTGAGTCACACTTTAACAGGGGAGGGAGAAATGTCACTGGGTAGGGAGCAATGTGTCTTAAATGGATATAAAAAATATTAATTTAAGGCAGATCACAGATTTTTTGTAAACTAAAAGAGTAGCTTACATATATAGAGTAAACTGACATAAATTGGTTCAAGACAGGGTGCACGTGAACCTTACATAACTTCATGGATGAGCTATAGACACCCAGTGCAGAGACTCACAGCTGATGCAGACTCAGGAAATTCAGGGCAGAGATCAGAACAACTCCCATCACATAAACCCATTTGAGAAAAAAGGTATTATAATAATACAGCATTTAGGACAAGTTGTTATACAGCATTAGCTAATTGGCAAAATAATCCAGGCAAACAAAACTAAGGGCAATTATTAATAACCCTCCATTTAATTTTTGGTATACAGTGATCCCTCACCTATCATGGCAGTTATATTCCAGAGACCCCCACGAAAATTCACGAAGTAGCAGCATTATATTTATTTTATTATTTATATATATTTTAAGGCTTTATAAACCCTTCCCACACTCCTGTAAACCTTTCCCACTCTCTTATTAACCTTTCCCACCCTCTTACAAACACTTCATATGCTCTTAAACACTATCTACACTCTTAAACCTACATAATTTCAACAACATATAAAATTCTATATGGGTACTCACCAGTGAAGTATACTACAACTTGAATGATGAAGATCATAAATTATGTAACTGTGCAATACTGATGGCGATGAAGGTGATGACGACGAGATGAAATTTTTTATTTTGATTTAATATTCTTTAAGTGTGTTTGAATTAACATTTTTTATATTTTTATATTGTTTTAAATTTTTAGGTAAAAATAATTAAAATAATAAATTCTATATAAATACCTATATACCGCAAAATCCCACGATATAGTGAAAACTCTGCAATACAGAATTAGATATATATTTTTTAAAAACCCATGATACAGTGAAGCTGCAATAAGTGAACTGCAATATAGCGAGGGACAACTGTATGTTCTGAGATTCGGAGACAGCATTTGTGATCATTCAATTATTGGAGTTTATTTTAGATAACTGGATTAACAAATGACTTTATTTAGGTTCCCTTCCAGATAACACAGATAGGTGGGAAGGATTCGCATGTTTAGCATAAAACTAGTGACCCTGCATCACAGGCCTGGGTATCAATTCAAGCCCTCTTGTGTGTCACCCCCTGGTCATGGAGATGTAAGAGATTCCAGTACATGAGGAGATATGAATGAATGATATTAATGTAGTTCATTTGCTATCTATTTCATAATTAGGCCAAATTTTAGAAAAGTGGAGATATTTTGTTTAGATATCATATTTGTACACAGCACTATAATTTTGAAGAACAAACAGGAAAATAATTGAGTAATAAAATTTAAAATATACTAACCATTCTTTACCTCAATTAAAACAGGCTCTTGCACATAGAACCCATCCATCTTCTATATACCAGGAATAGTTTAAAGCATGAAAAAAATATTTTGCAGAATAATCAAATAGTAATGCTTTCCCACCTTTAAGTTTAATTTTGACTGAAGCTCGTATTAGGTCAATCTGTTTAACAAATTTACCTTTCCATGTGGACTCTGCCTGGAGATACATATTTGATGATCAATATTTGCCAGGAACTATGGTGGGCATTGAGGACATTGAACTGGATGAGAGAATAAAAGCAGGCATCCAGTTAAAAATAACCAGTCGGTGAAAGACAAATACCATATAATCTCACCTATAAGTGGAACCTAATCAACAAAACAAACAAGCAAGCAAAATATAAGCAGAGACCTTGAAATAAAGAACAATCTGACAGTAACCAGACAGAGAGTGGGAGGGGATAATGGGGGGAAAGAGGGGAAGAGGGGTAGGGTTTTCAGGAACAACTATAAAGGACATATGGACAAAACCAAGAGTGGGTGGAAGCAGGGGAGGAGGCTGGGGTGTGGAGGGAGTAGTGAGGGGTAAATGCAGACAACTGTACTTTAACAACAATAAAATAACTTTTTTAAAAAGAACAAACTGACAGTAACCAGAGGGGAGGTGGGAGGAGGATAATGGGGGAAAGTTAGGGGAGCATTGTCAAGGAACATGTATAAAGGACCTATGGACAAATCCAAAGGGGGAAAGAATTAGAGGTGGGAGGTGGGAGTAGGTGGGGTGGGAGAAAGTGATGGGAGGCAAATGGAGACAATTATGCTTGAACAACAATTAAAAAAAAAGAAAATCATTTAAAAAATGTATTTGACCAGAAAAAATAATCTGCAGAATGAGAAAGCCCACATTATCAGGAAGAATAGTTAAGGGAGTGAAGTAGACTAGAAGGACAGACCAAAGTGGAAATTGTATTTTACATTTCCCTGTGAAAACATCACTTGAATGGACTTAGTTAACAAGTAGAGTTTATTTCACGTGGGTAATACAACTCGTGAATATTCTTTCAGTAACACAAAAGGAAATTCTTGAGATCCTATGTGCCATTTGAGAAGAAATTATTCTTAGGAAGTCCATATGGCCCCAGGAAATAAATGGGAATTTCCAAATATTTGTTATTAAAATTTGGGAAAAGCTTTGTGAAAGTGAGATAATGGACAAAAGAGAAAAAGTCTATATATTAGAGCAGAACGCATGATAAACTGAAGTACTTCTATTTTTAGAGAAGTTGAATTCATATAAGTGGAAATTCTAGTAAATAAGTAAAACAGGCACATTAAACTTTCTGAGCCCATTGATGTCCCTCTCCACAGACTGGCGCATGGCCAGCTCCATCTTGTACTTGATTCTGAAGTCTTCAGCAGCAAGATGGGCATTGTCAACCTGCAGAGCAATGTGAGCATTGTCCACAGAAGTTGCAAAGACCTGAGCACTCAGGTCCTCGATGGTCTTGAAATGATGTCCCCAGTCTCTGTACTAGGGTCCCTTCTTCTCCAGGTGTTTCTGGAATTTTTTTCCCATCTCCAATTATCAGCCTCCAAGCCTCTCACTGTCTCCAGGTAGGAGGCCAGGCAGACATACAGACATTGCACAGTCTCCTTCTAGCTCTGGATGTCCTCTATGCCTGCCAGACACTTGGTCATCCCTGCAGCCAGGAACCCCAAATCCACAGCTGACCCACATGCTAGTGGTGTGGGAGATGGATATCTGGGATCTCGAGTCCCCAAAGCCTGCATAGACACTGGCTGAGCTGCTGGCTGGCCAGGCTGGTGGCTGTGCAACTGAGGAAGCCCAGGGTCTGGTGTGGAGAATCTGGAACAGGCTCTGAAGCTCATGTTGTTCAGGGAGAAAGGCAAAAGGCCAAAGTCACAATTAAAATATTTCTTTAAAAGTTTTTATTTATTAATTTAGATGTAAAGAGGATGATAGAGAGAGGGAGAGAGAGACAGAGACAGAGACAGAGAACAAGAGAAGGGGGTGGTAAGACAGAGAAATACCGATCTGGTTTTCCACTTTTTGATGCATTCATTTGGTGCTTCTTGCATGTGCCCTGAATAGAGAACCACAAAACAACCTGAAAACAATTAATTAAATGGCAATAACTACATACTTATCAACAATTACTTTGGATGGAAATGGATTAAATGTTCCAATGATATGACAAATGGTTAAAAAGACATGATAAAGAGGAATCTGAAGATGGTGGCAAGATAGGTGGGAACAGAGTCCACTTCCCCCTGCACACAGGTGAGAAACCTAGCCCATCTTCCAAGGAACAGAGCGAACAGCCAACAGTACCCCAGCATATATGAAGATTGGAGACCAAAAATTATAGAAGACATTGAAAACTCAGACGGTGAGGAGAGTGATTTAGGACAAGAAGGTCCCTGGGACCAGCGCAGGGACCAGGGCGGCTGTAGCCCCAGGTCTCTCGCTTGCTGGGTCTGCTTCAGGGTTCTTGGAAGAGAGCCAGCTCAACGGCTCCCTCCCCTGCCAAACAAGGTTTCAGTAGCACTGGAAGAGACCTGGTTGCTTAAAGTCACAGAGAGGGGAATAAGGACAAAGTGGCAAACACACAGGGTCTATGCGCACCCACCGAGACTGTGGATGCTGGCTGGGGAGAGTTGGGCCATGATGGGCCCTGACATGGGTATTCCCTGGACTAGTTGGAGAGGTGGGTTGCCTGACAGGCCAGGCTCTTATATGGAGTGGCAGACTTAATTAAGTAGGAGGAATTTTTCAAAAAGAAAAAGTGAAAAAAGAGACACTCGGCAGCTGTCTGGGGAATTCTCCTGCAGTAGCTGCTACGGCCTCCCCCCCACTCAGCCTCAAGTGGCACAGAAGGCACAGTGGCACAGAAGGACCTACACCCAAACCTGAAGCCCGAGGGAGTATGCACACCATGGAAGTCCCCACACTCACACCCGAAGGCCCGGGGGTGATGCGCTCCCCAACCTGCGGGACAGCGGCTGCTCATCACCCCATACCCACAGGCCCAGAATGGAGTGCGCCTGACCCTGACACACAGAGGCACCCAGCACCCAGTTAAGTAGCTGGAGGAAAGGAACCACTAAAGAAAGACCCAATAACAACCAAAACCCAAAGACATACAGAGAGCCAACATTAATGACAGTCCATGACCAGTGAGCTAAGGAGACTAAGGAGACTACACAATTGAATCTTGCAGGTATTCTACCATAGAAGCTCATACCATAAAACCAGGGAGTCAGAACAGATCAATTTAAGAAACAGAAAATAGCAAGAAGTGTCTCACAAACAATGGGAAGACAAAGAAACAATCCCGAGTGAAAGAAAAGGAGGAAGTCCAAGAAAGAATGATAAATGAAACAGAGGTAAGCCAACTATCAGATATTGAATTCAAAGCATTGGTTATCAGGAAGCTCAAGAAAGTTGATGAGCTGGCAGAAAATTACCAGAAACTACAGGGAAACTATAATGAACTCACTGCAAACTATGTCAACATGAAAAAGGAAATAGAAACTATTCACAAGGGCCAAGAGGAAATGACAAATACAATATATGAATTGAAGAACACAATAGAAGGAATAAAAAGTAGGCTCAATGAGGCAAAGGATCAGATCAGCGAGCTGGAGGACAAGGCTGAAAAAAGCACCCAAAAAGAGCAAGAACAGGAAAAGAGGCTCAGAAAGAATGAAGAGGTATTAAGGGAAATGCAGGAAAACATGTAAAGTAATAATATTCGTATAATAGGGATACCAGAAGGAGAGGAAGAGCAGCAAGGGATGGAAAACCTGTTTGAAAAAGTAATGATGGAAAACTCCCCTAATCTGATGAGAGAAAAAGCCACACAAATCCAGGAAACACAGAGAGTCCCAATCAAAAGGAACCCTAACAGGCCCACTTCAAGACACATCATCATTAAAATGGCAGAATTCCAAGAGAAAGAGAGAATCTTAAAGACAGCGAGACAGAGACAGGAAGTAGCATACAAGGGAGCCCCGATAAGTTTAGCAGCTGACTTCTCAATGGAAACACTCCAAGCCAGAAGGGAATGGCAAGAAATATTCCAAGTAATGAGAACCAGAGGCCTGCAACCAAGACTACTCTACCCAGCAAGGCTCTCAATCAAGATAGATGGACAAATAAGGAGCTTCCAAGACAAAAGAAGTCTAAAAGAATACACCTCCTCCAAACCAGCTATGCAAGAGATGCTAAAGGGACTGATTTAAGGAAAGGAAGGAAAAGAGAGAGAGTGAGGAACACAGGTACAAAAAAAATGTCAATGAATAAGTACCTATCAATAATAACCTTAAACAGAAATGGATTAAATGCTCCAATTACAAGACATAGAATAGCGGAATGGATAAGAAAGCACGACCCACACATTTGCTGCCTACAAGAGACCCACCTCAGGACAAAAGACTTACACAGACTGAAAGTGAAGGGTTGGAAACAAGTTTTCAAAGCAAACGGATAAGAAAAAAGAGCTGGGGTAGCAATACTCATGTCAGACAAAATAGACTTCAAAAAAAGGGCCATAAAGAGAGACCCAGAAAGACACTTCATAATACTCAAGGGAAGAATCCACCAAGAAGACATAAATATTGTAAATATATACGCACCCAACACAGGAGCACCCAAATACATAAACAAAATCTTGGAGGACTTCAAGAAAGACATTGATAGCAACACAATTATAGTAGGGGACTTTAACACCCCACTGTCAAAAATGGACAGATCCTCCAAACAAAATATCAGCAAAGACATCGTGGCATTGAACAATGCCCTAGAAGAATGGACTTAACTGATATATATAGGGCCCTTCACCCCAAAGAAGCTAAATACACATTCTTTTCAAATGCACAAGGAACATTTTCAAAAATAGACCATATGATAGGACACAAAACAAGCCTCAACAAATTCAAGAAATTTGAAATCATACCAAGTATTTTCTCTGACCACAAGGGTCTGAAATTAGAAACCAATCCAAAGGAAAAAACCCCAAAACACTCAAAATCATGGAGACTGAATAGCATGCTATTAAACAATGAATGGGACAAGGACGAGATTAGGGAAGAAATCAAAAACTTCCTTGAAACAAATGAAAGTGAACTGACAAAAACCCAAAACTTTTGGGACACAGCGAAGGCAGTCCTGAGAGGGAAGTTCATAGCGATACAGGCCTACCTAAAAAAAAAAACAGAAACAGTTTACACAAACAACCTAACCCTACACCTACAAGAACTCGAGGAACAACAGCAAAGACAACCCAGAGCAAGTAGAAGGAAGAAAATAACCGAGATCAGATCAGAATTAAATGACACAGAGACTAAAAGCACAATTCTAAGGATCAATGAATACAGGAACTGGTTCTTTGAAAAGATAAACAAAATAGACAAGCCTTTAAGCAGGCTCATCAAGAAAAAAAGAGAGAGGACACAAATAAACTCAATCAGAAATGAAAGAGGAGACATTACAACTGATGCCACAGAAATACAAAGGATTATAAGACACTACTATGAAGAACTGTATGCCAAGAAATATGAAAACCTAGGAGAAATGGACAAATTATTAGAAAAATATAATCTTTCAAAACTCAGTAAGGAAGAAACAGAAAGCCTGAACCGACCAATAACAGCAGATGAAATTAAAGCAGTAATCAAAAAACTTCCAACACACAAAAGCCCTGGACCAGATGGTCTCACAGGAAAATTCTACAAAGCATTAAGGAAGAACTAACACCTATCCTTCACAGACTATTCCAAAAAATCCAAAGTGATGGAAGACTCCCAAACTCTTTTTTTTTCTTTTTTTTTTATTTAATTAATTTTTTTTTAATTACAGTTATTTGCAGCCTCTCCCCTCCCCCCTCACTTCCCCTCCCGTCCCACCCCCCTAACCTCCCTCCTCCCCCTTAGTTCTGTCCATGTGTCCTCTACAGTGATTCCTGAAAACTCTTCTCCCCATTGTCCCCTCCCCCCT
>PVJI01023639.1:0-23211 GCA_004026765.1 Micronycteris hirsuta
TTTGCCTTTCAATTCAGACTCCAATTCCTCCCGCTGGGATCAGCAGCCTCTGCAGAACAGTCCCCAGGTACGCACCAACCTCCGGACTGCTGGGGACCAAGGCTCTTCCTACAGTTGCGCGCGTCTGCTTTGGCAACTCACACACCCCAATCCAGCTCCCTCCCACGGATCCTGGAGCAAACCGGGAAGTTGCTGCAACGGGATCCGCAGACCTCCCGGCTCCCCGTGAGGCCCGAGAGACCCCTTCCCTCCGAAGCAGTCTCCCTACCGCTGATCTTTCAGTTTTGTGCGCAGTCCTGGTTGCCAATCTTCCCCCCACACCGGAATACAGCTGGGTGATCACTCTGCTCCTCCGAAAATCGGCCAGATATCCCGCCAGTGGGCCGGAGGAAAGCGATCACGGTTCTTCCTTCACCGCCGCCATCTTTCCTGTATGTCCTCTTTCAAGAAGCATCTGTTCCTGTCTTTTGCTCATTTTTTAATTGGGTTTTTGTCTTCCTGGAGTGGAGTCGTATGAGTTCTTTATATATTTTGGAGATCAAATCCTTGCCTGAGGTATCATTGGCAAATATGTTTTCCCATACTGTTGGGTCTCTTTTTATTTTAATACTGTTTTCTTTAGCCCCACAGGAGCTCTTTATTTTGATAAGGTCCCATTTGTTTATTCTTTCCTTTATGTCCCTTGCTCTAAGGGACATATCATTGAAGATGTTGGGTGTGGAATGTCTGAGATTTTCCTTCCGATGTTTTCCTCTAGAAATTTTATGGTGTCATGACTTATATTTAAGTCTTTTATCCGCCTTGAATTTATTTTTGTATATGGTGTAAGTTGGTGCTCGAGTTTCATTTTTTTGCATGTAGCCATCCAGATTTCCCAACACCATTTGTTGAAGAGGCAAATTTTATTCCATTTCATGCTTCTTCCCCCTTTGTCAAAGATTAATTCAAAAGAACCTTTGCACTCCTATGTTCATAGCAGCACAATTCACAATAGCTAAGCGCTGGAAACAACCTAAGTGCCCACCTACAAGTGAATGGATCAAGAAACTATGGTACATCTACACAATGGAATTCTACACAGCAGAAAGGAAGAAGGAGCTTATAGCTTTTGCAACAGCATGGATGGAACTGGAGAGCATTATGCTAAATGAAGTAAGCCAGGCAGTGAGGGACAGATACCATATGATCTCACCTTTCACTGGATCATAATCAACAAGAGCAGAAAGCAAGCAGAACATAACCAGAGACATTGAAATTAAGAACAGTCTAACAATAGCCAGGGGGGAGGGGGGAGGAGACAAAGGGGAGAAGAGTTTTCAGGAATCACTATGGAGGGCACGTGGATAGAACCAAGGTGGAGGAGGGAGGCTGGGGAAGGGGGTGAGGTTGGAGGGGGAGGGAGGAGGGGAAGGGAGAGGATACAAATAACTGTAATTGAACAACAATAAAGTAATTATTAAAAGAGAAAAAAAAGATTAATTGCCCGTAGACACTTGGGTTTATTTCTGGACTCTCTATTCTGTTCCATTGGTCTATCTGTCTGTTTATGTCGGTACCAAGCTGTTTTGATTACAGTGGCCTTGTAATACAGTTTGATATCAGGAATTGTGATCCCTCCTGCTTTACTCTTCTTTGTCAAAATTGCAGCTGATATTTGGTGTCATTTATGGTTCCATATAAATTTTTGAAGTGGTTGTTCTATATCTGTGAAATATGCCATTGGTACTTTGATAGGGATTGCATTGAATCTATAAATTGCTTTGGGCAGTATGGAGATTTTGATGATGTTGATTCTTCCAATCCATGAGCATGGTGTATGTTTCCATTTGTTTGTGTCTTCCATTATTTCTTTCTTTAGTGTTGTGTAGTTTTCTGAGTACCGGTCTATTACCTGCTTGGTGAGGTTTATTCCCAGGTATTTTATTATTATTTTTTGTTGCTATATCAAATGGGATTTTTTCCCTGATTTCTGTTTCTGCTGTTTCACTGATGGTATACAAAAATGCCTTTGATGTCTGGATGTTGACTTTGTATCTGGCTGTTTTGCCGAATTCAATTATTAGATCGAGTAGTTTTTTGGCAGAGTCTATAGGATTTTCTAAGTACACTTTCATGTCATCTGCAAACAATGAAAGTTTTGATTCCTCCTTTCCAATTTGGATGCCTTTTATTTCCTTTTCTTATCTGATTGCAGTAGCTAAAACTTCCAATACTATGTTGAATAGAAGTGGTGATAGTGGACAGCCTTGTCTTGCTCCTGATCTTAGTGGGAAAGATTTTAGTTTTTGTCCATTGAGTATAATGTTGGCTGTAGGTTTCTCACATATGGCCTTTATTATGTTGAGGAATGCTCCCCCTATTCCCACTTTGCTAAGTGTTTTTATCATAAATGGATGTTGTACCTTATCGAATACTTTTTCTGCATCTATTGATATGATCATGTGATTTTTGTCTTTGCTTTGGTTTATGTGATGTATTACATTTATTGTTTTGCGAATACTGTACCATCCTTGCATCCCTGCAATGAATCCCACTTGGTCACGGTGTATGATCTTTTTCATGTATTGCTGGATGTGGTTTGCTAATATTTTGTTGAGAATTTTAGCATCAATATTCATCAGCGATATTGGCCTCAAGTTTTCTTTCTTTGTTATGTCTTTTTCTGGTTTTGGGATTAGGATGATGCTGGCTTCATAAAAAGAGTTTGGGAGACTTCCTTCATTTTGGATTTTTTTGAATAGTCTGTGAAGGATAGGTGTTAGTTCTTCCTTAAATGCTTTGTTGAATTCTCTTGTGAAACCATCTGGTCCAGGGCTTTTGTGTGTCGGGAGTTTTTTGATTACTGCTTCAATTTCATCTGCTGTTATAGGTTGGTTCAGGCTTTCTGCTTCTTCTTTATTGAGTTTTGGAAGATTATATTTTTTTTGAGAAATTTATCCATTTCACCTCGGTTTTTATATTTCTTGGCATAGAGTTCTTCATAGTAGTGTCTTACAATCCTTTGTATTTCTGTGACATCAGTTATAATATCTCCTCTTTCATTTCTGATTGAATTTATTTGGGTTCTCTCTCTTTTTTTCTTGATGAGCCTGCTTGTCTATTTTGTTTATCTGTTCAAAGAACCAGCTCCTGGATTCATTGATCCTTAGAATTGTTTTTTTAGTCTCTATGTCAATTAATTCTGCTCTGATCTTGGTTATTTCCTTCCGTCTGCTTGCTTTGGGTTGTCTTTGTTGTTGTTCCTCGAGTTCTTGTAGGCATAGGGTTAAGTTGTTTGTGTGAACTATTTCTATTTTTTTTTTTTTAGGTAGACCTGTATCACTATGAACTTCCCTCTGAGGACTGCCTTCGCTGTGTCCCATAAGTTTTGGGTTGTTGTCAGTTCATTTCATTTGTTTCAAGGAACTTTTTGATTTCTTCCCTAATCTCATCCTTGACCCATTCATTGTTTAATAGCATGCTATTCAATCTCCATGATTTTGAGTGTTTTGGGGTTTTTTACTTTGGGTTGGTTTCTAATTTCTGTCCCTTGTGGTCAGAGAGAATACTTGGTATGATTTCAATTTTCTTGAATTTGTTGAGGCTTGTTTTGTGTCCTATCATATGTTCTATTTTTGAAAATGTTCCATGTGCATTTGAAAAGAATGTGTATTTAGCTTCTGTGTGGTGAAAGGCTCTATATATATCAGTTAACTCCATTTCATCTAGAGTATTGTTCCATGCCACAATATCTTTGCTGATATTTTGTGTGGAAGATCTGTCCATTTTTGACAGTGGGGTGTTGAAGTCCCCTACTATAATTGTGTTGCTATCAATGTCTTTCTTGAAGTCTTCCAAAATTTTCTTTATGTATTTAGGTGCTCCTATGTTGGGTGCATATATATTTACAATGTTTATGTCTTCTTGGTGGATTCTTCCCTTGAGTATTATGCAGTGTCCTTCTGGGTCTCTCTTTATGGCCCTTTTTTTGAAGTCTATTTTGTCTGATATGAGTACTGCTACCCCAGTCTTTTTTTCCTGTCCATTTGCTTGGAAAACTTGTTCCCAGCCCTTAACTTTCAGTCTATGTATGTCTTTTGTCCTGAGGTGGGTTTCTTGTAGGCAGCATATGTGTGGATTGTGTTTTCTTATCCATTCAGCTATTCTATGTCTTTAGATTGGAGCATTTAATCCATTTACATTTAAGGTTATTATTGATAGGTACTTATTAATTGCCATTTTTTTTTTGTATCTGTGTTCCTTTCTCTCTCTGTTTTCCTTCCTTTCCTTAAAGCAGTCCCTTTAGCAGCTCTTGCAGAGCTGGTTTGGTGGAGGTGTATTTTTTTAGACTTCTTTTGTCTGGGAAGCTCCTTATTTGGCCATTATCTTGATTGAGAGCCTTGCTGGGTACAGTAGCCTTGGTTGAAGGCCTCTGGTTCTCATTATTTGGAATATTTCTTGCCATTCCCTTCTGGCTTGGAGTGTTTCCATGGAGAAGTCAGCTGCTAACCTTATTGGGGTTCCCTTTTATGTTCCTGCTTCTGCCTTGCTGCCTTTAAGATTCTCTAATTTTCTTGGAATTTTGCCATTTTAATGATTATGTGTCTTGAAGTGGGCCTGTTTGGGTTCCTTTTGATTGGAACTCTCTGTGTTTCCTGGATTTGTGTGGCTTTTTCTCTCATCAGATTAGGGAAGTTTTCCATCGTTACTTTTTCAAACACGTTTTCTATCCCTTGCTCTTCTTCTTCTCCTTCTGGTATCCCTATAATATGGATATTATTACATTTCATGTTGTCCTGCATTTCCCTTAATACCTCTTCATTCTTTCTGAGTCTCTTTTCCTGTTCCTGCTCTTTTTGGGTGTGTTTTTCCACCTTGTCTTCCAGCTCGCTGATCCGGTCCTCTGCTTCATTGAGCCTGCTTTTGATTCTTTCTATTGTATTCTTCAGTTCAGATATTGTATTCTTCATTTCCTCTTGGCTCTTCTGGATCATTTCTATTTCCTTTTTCATGTTGACATAGTTTTCAGTGAGTTCATTATAGTTTCCCTGTTGTTTCTGGAAATTCTCTGCATGCTCATCGAACTTCTTGAACTTCCTGATAACCAATGCTTTGAACTCAGTATCTGATTGTTGGCTTGTCTCTGTTTCATTTATAGTTCTTTCTGGGGCTTCCTCCTTTCCTTTCATTTGGGAATTGTTTCTTTGTCTTCCCATTGTTTGTGAGACTCTCTTGCTAGCCTCTGTTTCTTAAACTGATCTGTCAAGTTCTCTGGAGTAGCGAAGTTAATTTTGTGTCACTGTCTCTGTTTTTTGTGCTGACTCTTATCTGGGTCTAGCTCTGTTCTCTTTTCAACTCCAGGTTTTAATGTGTCACCTGTGGATAAAGAAGAGAGGGGAAGGAAAAAGGAGAAAGGAAAGAAAAAAAAATAAAGTAAAAAAAATAAAAAAATATATAAAAATAAAAAATCAAAATAATAAAATAAGAAATAAGAAGTGGAGAAGACTAGGAATACTAAATGAAAGGAAGGAAGAAGGTATTAAAAAATAAAGAAGGACAGATAGGAAGGAGGGTGGAGAAAACAAACAAAGAAACAAATAAAACAAACAAACAAACAAAAACTGCTGGCTGGCTTTAAAAGTGTCTGGTCAGGCCTGGTCCCCTGGTCCTCCTGTCTGTCAGGTGTCTGATCATTCAATTTCCCCTGTAATCTTGGTTACCAATATTCATATATGCTGGAATACTGTTGGGAGTTTGCTCTGTTCCTCAGAAAATCAGCTAGGTGTTTCACTTGTGGGGAGGAGGAAGTGGACTCTGCTCCCCCCTATCTTGCCGAAATTTATTTCTCTCTCATTTGGGCCTTTTTTTTTTTCCTTCGGTGCGCCTGTTACTTTAAGGGGTGGAGCTTTAGGTGTTCACCAGGGCGGGGAAACCCAGGTCTCTCTGTTGTGAAGCTCTCTGTGGGGGCCGGATAACCCACATCGCTGCGTTGTGACACTGTGTGTGGGCGAGGCCTGAGAGAACAATGGCGCTTGCTCCGTTCTCTGCACCTCCCCAGCTGCTCACAAGCAAGTTGATCCCCTCCTTGCTGGCTCCGGGGTGAGTGGGAGAGCCTGCACAGTTCCGAGTCCCCGTGGGCCTCCCCAACAAACTCTCCTGTGAGGCTGGGGGTTCCTTCTGCCGCTGCCTCAACCCCCACAGGTGTCCTCAATCAGTGGTTTGAGGCTTTATTTCCCTGCGTTGGTGGGCCAAGCAGTCTGTTCCGCCCCCCAGCTTTTCCTCCCGGTCTATCCACGCACTAATGAGGGACTGCCTGGTCCACCAGTCTCAACCCTGGTCTCACAGAGTGTGCCTGCTGTGCTTTGGCCAGGCACGCCCACCATGGGCCGCTTCAGGCGGCTGGAGCGCTACCGGCACTGCTCCACAAACCGCCTCTCATGGAGTGCCCTCCACCCAGCTCCACCCCGCCTACAGGTCTGGATAAACGTATCTTCTTTAACTCCTTGGTTGTCGGACTTTCACTCAGTTCAGTTTTCTGTCAGATCTGGCTGCCCTTGCCCTCTAAATTGCTTTTTTCCCTCTTTTGGTTGTGCGAGGAGGAACAGTGTGTCCACCTACGCCTCCATCTTGGCTGGAAGTCCTATGATGGCCATTCTGACCAGTGTGAAGTGGTATCTCACTGTGGTATCAATTTGCATCTCTCTAATGGCTAGTAATGCTGAGCATATTTTCAAGTGTCTCTGGGCCCTCTTTATGTCCTCCTTGGAGAAGTGTCTGTTCAGGTCCTTTGCTCATGTTTTTATTGGGTTGTTTGTCTTCCTCAAGTGGAGTCATGTGAGGTCTTTATATATTTTGGAGATCAAACCCTCGTCCAAGGTATCATTGGCAAATATGTTTTCCCATACAGTTGGTTCTCTTTTCTTTGTAATGCTGTTTTCTTTAGCTGTGCAGAAGCTTTTTATTTGGATGAGATCCCATTTGTTTATCCTTTCCTTTATGTCCCTTGCCCTAGGGGACATATCGGTGAAAATATTGCTGCGTGTTATATCAGATTTTCCTGCCTATGTTTTCCTCTAGGACTTTTATAGTGTTATGGTGTATATTGAAGTCTTTTATCCACCTTGAATTTATTTTTGAGTACAGTGTAAAGTGGTGATTGAGTTTCATTTTTTTACATGTAGCTGTCTAGATCTCCCAACACTATTTGTTGAAGAGACTATTTTTATTCCATTTTATGCTTTGGCCTCCTTTGTTGAATATTAATTAACCATAGAGACTTGGGTTTATTTCTGGGCTCTCCATTCTGTTCCGTTGGTCTACGTGTCTGTTCTTATGCCATTACCAGGCTATTTTGATTACAGTGGCCTTGTAATACAATTTGATATCAGGTATTGTGATCTTTCCTATGTTGTTCTTCTTTCTCAAAATTGCTTCAGCTATTTTGGGTTGTTTATGATTCCATATAAATTTTTGAAATGTTTGTTCTGTATCTGTGAAATATGTCATTGCTACTTTAATAGGGCTTGTGTTGAATCTATAAATTACTTTGGGTAGTATGGACATTTCGATGATGTTAGTTTCCAATCCATGACCATGGTACATACTTCCATTTGTTTGTGTCTTCCTTAATTTCTTTCTTCTGTGTTGTGTATTTTTCTGAGTACAGATCTTTTACCTCCTTGGTTGGGTTTATTACTAGGTACTTTATTTTTCTTGTTGCTATATCGAATGGGATTTTTCCCCAGATTTCTGTTTCTGATATTTCAATCTCGGTGTACAAAAATGCCTTTGATTTCTGAATATTGACTTTGTATCCCACTGTTTTTCCAAATTCACTTAGTAGGTTGAGTAGTTTTTTGGTGGATTCTGTAGGATTTTCTCTGTACACTATCATGTCATCTGCAAACAATGACAGCTTCGCTTCCTCCTTTCCAGTTTGGATGCCTTTTATTTCTGTTACTTGTCTGATTGCTGTGGCTAGGACTTCCAATACTATGTTGAATAGAAGTGGTGAAAGTGGACATCCTTGTCTTGTTCCTGGTTTTAATGGGAAAGCTTTTAGACTTTGCACAGTGAGTACGATATTTTTTTAAAATTATTTTATTGTCGTTCAATTACAGTTGTCTGCATTTAGCCCCCACCCTCCACCCCCGACCCCAGGCAAACCCACCTCTCTCCCTTGCTTCCACCCTCCCCCTTGGTTTTGTCCTTGTGTCCTTTATAGGAGTTCCTGAAAACCCTTGTCCCCATTATCCCCTTCCCCCTCCCCTCTGGTTACTATTAGATTGTTCTAAATTTCAATGTCTCTGGTTATATTTTGTTTCTCTGGTTATATTTTGCTTGCTTGCCTCACAGGTGTCTTGGCTGTGACTGCCCTGAAGAACACTGTTCCTTATGTTGACTGATTTTGCTTTTCTTATCCCAGAGAGATCCATGTTCCCCAGTAGCTGATCTGGCCTCAGTGCCTTCTCTCATGAGTCCTTATATAAATCTCTTTAACATTTCATATAGTAAAGGCTGCGTGATGATGAACTCCTTGAACTTGACCTTCTCTGAGAAGCACTTTAGCTGCCCTTCCATTCTAAATGAAAGTTTTGCTGGATAGAGTATTCTTGATTGCATGTCCTTGCTTTTCATGATTTTAAATACTTCTCTCCAGGCCTTCTTGCTTGGAAGGTTTCCTTTGAGAAATCCACTGACAGTCTTATGGGAATTCCTTTGTAGGTAACTGTCTCCTTTTCTCTTGCTGCTTGTAAGATTCTCTCCTTATTTTTAATCTTGGGTAATGTCATTATGATGTGCCTTGGTGTGTTCCTCTTTGGGTCTCACTTCTTTGGGACTCTCTGAGCTTCCTGGACTTCCTGGAAGTCCATTTCCTTTGCCAGATTTGGGAAATTCTTGTTCATTATCTGCTCAAACATACGTTCAATTTCTTAACATTCCTCTTTTCCTTCTGGCAGCCCTATGATCCGGATGTTGGGTCATTTACAAATGTCTCAGAGGTTCCTAAGCCCCTCCTCATTTTTTTGAATTCTTGTTTCTTCCTTCTGGTCCACCCCATTGGTTTGAGTCTGAGCTTCCTTCTTTTCCCTATTGGTTCCCTGTATATCTTCCCTCATTTTCTTTAGTGTATCCTTCATTTGTTCATTTATTTGCATCCACCTTTCTTCCAATTTTGTGAGCATCCTGATTACCAGTGTTTTAAACTGTGCATCTGATAGGTTGGCTATGTCCTCGTCTGTTAGTTGTAATTTGTTCTGATCTTTCATTTTGGCCATTTTCTTTCTTTTTATCTTGGCATGCCTGTTACTTTAATGGGTCGGAGTCTTAGGTGTTCGCCAGTGCCAGGTAACCTGGGTCACTGTGTTGTGACGCTTCCTCTGGGGGCAGGGCCTGGGAGGGAGCAATGGCGCCTTCTCTGTTCACCGCCAGCTCCCAATCACACTCCGCTTCCTGATCCCTAGTTCCTTACTGCCTTTTCTGCCAGTCTCAGCCCTACTGGTTCCCACTGGCCTCTCCGGTTATGCTGGCTGCGGGCTTCACTTGTTGCTCGGGGTTGTGCTTTGGCTAGGCATGCCCGGCGTGAGTCCCTCTGGGCAAACTGCCTCTGGCTCTGCTTCTCCGCCCGGTTCTGCCCCGCTTTCTGGTCTGGAAGTACGTCCTCTCCAACTTCTTGGGTGTTGGGCTTCCCCTCAGTTTGATTCTGCTCGTTCTGGTTGTTTATTTTGCTATTGAACTCGTTGTTTAATCTCTCTGGTTGTGAGCAGTGGTGCAGTGCGTCCACCTACACCTCCATCTTGGCGGAAGTCCCCATGAGTATGATATTGACTGTAAGTTTCTGGTGTATGGCCTTTGTTATGTTGAGGTATGTTCTCTCTATTCTCACTTTTCTGAGTGTTTTTATTATACATGGGTGCTGTACCTTATCAAATGCTTTTTCTGCATCTATTGATATGATCATGTGATTGTTGTCTTTCCTTTTTAATGTTATGTATTACATTTATTGATTTGTGACTATCGTACCATCCTTGCAATCCTGGGATGAATCCCACTTGGTCATAGTGTATGATCTTTTTGATGTATTACTGTATGCAGTTTGCCAATATTTTGTTAAGGATTTTAGCATTTATGTTCATCAGCGATATTGTCCTGTAGTTTACTTTCTTTGTTGTGTCTTTATCTGGTTTTGGGATTAGGATGATGCTGACCTCAAAAAAGAATTTTGGAGTCTTCCATCTTTTTGGATTTTTTTAGTAATCTGTGAAGGATAAGGGTTAGCTCTTCCTTAAATGTTTTGTAAAATTCTCCTGCGAAATCACCCTATTCAGGGTTTTTGTGTGCCAGGAGTCTTTTGATTAATTCTTCAATGTCATCAGCTGTTTTTGGTCTGTTCAGGCTTTCTGCTTCTTCTCATTCAGTTTTAGGAGATTATATATTTCTAGAAATTTGTCTATTTCACCTAGGTTTTCAAATTTCTTGATGTATAGTTCTTCACAGTAGTTTCTTTTATTACTTTGTATTTCTGTTTTATCAGTTGTAATCTCTCCTCTTTCATTTCTGATTTTGTTTATTTGGGTTCTCTTTTTTTTTCTTGAGGAGTCTGCTTAAAGGCTTATCAATTTTGTTTATCTTTTCAAAGAATCAGCTCCTGGAGTTATTGATCCTTATAATTGTTCTTTTAGATGCTATGTCGTATAATTCTGCTCTGATCTTGGTAATTCATTAGTTCTACTTGCTCTGGGCTTTGCTTATTGTTGATCCTCCAGTTCTTGTAGATGTAGAATTAGGTTGTTTATTTGAAATATTTCTATATTTTATAGGTATGCCTGTATTGCTATGAATTTCCCTCTGAGGACTACCTTTGCTGTATCCAGTATGTTTTGGACTTTTGTGTCTTCATTTTCATTTGCTTCCAGAAACTTATTGATTTAATCCTGGACCTCATTATTAACCCATTCATTGCTTAATAGCATGCTTTTCAATCTCCATGAATTTTAATGTTTTTGAGTTTTGTCCTTAAGGTTGTTTTCTAGTTCCAGGCCCTTGTTGTGTGAGAAGATGCTTTATATTATTTCAATTTTCTTGAATATTCTGAAGCTTGTTTTGTGTCCTATCATGTGATCCATCTTTGAAAATGTTCCATGTGCATTTTGCTTCTTTGGGATGAAAGATTATATATATATATCATTGAAGTCCATTTGATCTAGGGCATTGATCAATGCCAAAATATCCTTGTTGATATTTTGTTTGGAAGGTCTATTCATTTTTGACAGTGGGGCTTTAAAATCCCCTAGTATAAGTGTGTTGCTGTTGATATATTTCTTGATGTCCTCCAAGATTTCCCTTATATATTTGGTTCCTCCTATGTTGGGTATATATATATTTATAATGGGTTTTGATTATTGTTGGGTCATTCTTTGACTGGTCCTTCCTTCAGCTGGTTGACTGAGGGTCAGTCTGCCCACCATGTCTTGTATGCTGTTGTGCAGGTGCAGTGAGGTAGTTCTGAAATGATTCTTCTGTCTGTCCATGGTTATAAGGCTTCTCTTTTGCTGTTCTGAGTAATTTCTCCACAATTAAGTGGTAATTCCAGATTGCTACCGGGAGGAGGTTAGTGTGGCTTCCATTCATCTCTCTGCCTTCTTGCCTCTTCCCCTAAGGTTTTTGTTTTTTACAAAACTCTCTTTTCTCTCTATTGTCTCATTTTCTTTTGTGTGAAAAAGACTGATAATGAACTAAGTCAGAAAACAGTGTTCAGGCCATATCCTGAGATCAGAATACATCAAGTTCTATTTTCTCTCTTTGCCATTTTCATATGTAGTTGTGACCAGTCAGAATTAATACTCAAAATAATGACTAAAGGCTCTGAAATATCCTGTATAATTAATAATAACTCAAATATATCATTATTTACTAAGTTAGGACAGTGAACTCTAATATCTTAGCAGAATTTTTTTTTAGCAAACATAGTGGAAAACAGTTCAGTTCTTAATCTTCAATTATCCACAGAATCTAATTAAATATATACATATTTTGATGTAAATATTTTTATTGTTGCTCAATTACAGTTGTCCCCATCCCCCCATTTCTCTCCCCTGCCCTGTGTATCTACTACCTTCCACTTTCAATTCTCCCCCCACTGTCTTTGTCTATGTGTCCTTTATACATGTTACTTGACTTGACCCTTCCCCTTCTTTCCCCTGTTATGTTTTTCCCTTTTTTCTGGCATTCTCTTAATAAGAATTTGCCTTAGTATTAATTCTCCTATGTTCTTATAATCACCAAAAGGTATTCATTAGCATGGAAAAGTTTTTGGTAAGCAATCTAAAATAAAACTGCAAAAATTTACCTCCCTACCACCTCCGAGATGTTACTAGTTTCAAAAGCTCAATCACAAATCTGGAAGTTTAGAAGTATACCTAATGAGTGAGAAACTATCTATAGAAACCCAAACTCATTACCTCTTGTAGAGATGATCTAGGAAAACCTCTTGGAAAAGGAGGTGGTGAGGAGGAATCTGAAGGATGAATGATTAGCTGCTGCTGGAAGGGAGAGGTATGCAGCTTGATAAAGGGAGAAATGATTGGACTATACCAATCACATACAATAAGATCCAACAATCTCACTTTTATATACTCATATATATTGGGTTGGCCAAAAAGTTCTTTTTTTTCTGTAAATGTCTCTTAGTGCTTAGTTGTCTTTAACTTCATCCAAAACAATTTTTATGTTGTAATGTGACAGCTGTCATATCAGCATGCATTAAAAAAACTTACCAAAATTTGTGAATTTTATGTAGCCACTTTAATATTAAAGATGGAAGAAGATATACAACATTTTTGGCATCTTATGTTTTACTGTTTGAAGAAAGGTAAAAACACAACTGAAATGCAAAAAAAAAGTTTTGTGCAGTATATGGAGAATGTGCTGTGTCTGATGGAACATGTCAAAAGTGGTTTGTGAAATTTTGTGCTGGAGATTTCTCTCTGGATTATGCTCCATGGTCAAGTAGACCAGTTGAAGTTGATAGTGAACAAATGGAGACATTATTTGAGAACAATCAACATTCTACCATGTGGGAGAGAGCCAGCCTGAACACTACAAATATCCAAATCAATAAAATTATTGGTGAAAATGAAAAATGTGTCTTTTATTTTATGGAAAAAAACTAAGTGGACTTTGAGATGTCTGCATCCTCATGTTCATTTCATTCACTGCATTATTCATTATAGCCAAGATAAGAAAAAAAACTACATGTCCATTGATGAATGAACAGATAAAGGAAATGTGGTATATACATACAGTGAAGTATTATTCAGCCTTTAAGGAAATCCTGGCTTTTGTGACAACATGGATGAACATAGAGGGTATTATGCTAAGTGAAATAAAGCAGACATGGAAAGACAAATAATGAATGACTTCAGTTATACATGAAATCTAAAACTGATGATTTCATAGAAGCAGAGAGTAAAACCATGGTTACCAGGGTCTGGAGGCAAGGGCGAAGCCACAGGAGCAGGAGGGGAGGTGGATGGGGAGACATTGGGCAAAGGATACAAACTTTCAGTTATAAGATGAATACATTATGGGAATCTAATGCACAGCATAACGACAATAGTTAGTCATACATTGTATACTTGAAATTTGCTAAAAGACTAGACTTTAAGTGTCCTCACCACAAAAAGAGAAGATAACTATTTGAGATGATGGGTGTGTTAATTAACTTGATTGTGGTAATCATTTCATAGTGTATATGTATATTAAACCATTATCTATACATCCCAAAAATCAGATGCCCAGTACTATTCTTTCTTCCAAATCTTCAAAGTTATCTTTTCAAAAATCTGAGCATCAAACACATGATACTCAAATGTGCTCTTAGATCTTTATTATCTCCAAAGTTATATCAGGCTGATATCAGGGGCAATTATTTAATGATAGATATCAGGGTTTATTGGTAGGTACATATTGATAGTCCAATCATTATTATTTGGGCCATACCTTGATCCAAAAATTTATAAACGTTCTCCTGAAAATTCATTGTTCATTCTCCTTAAAGTGATATTTGAGAGAGACTAGGCAGGTGAGGAGGAAAACTACCCAGAGATAGAGTCTTTGAAAGGGCAGAGAAGAGAAGAAATTCTGAGCAGGTACTATCCTAGCTCTGCTACCAATAGAGGAAGTTGATTTTTTGTCAACACTTGTAAGCAGTGTCTTCCTGAAAATAATTTGTGCCCTGAAGCAGGAAAATTAGGTTTAAAAGTTTATTTTTCCTTTGAACACACCTCGTTGAGCATTATAGATGGCTCACTTTTTAAAAGAATTGCACATTAATGTGAGAAACCACGTGGTGTCCAGGGGAATGATTTTGTTATTTTTGTTTTTGCACCTTGAACCTGGAGACAGGTATTATTGACACCAGGAGACATACATTGCTGAGATGCCTGAAACAAACATTATTGAGACCCAGAAACAGATTTAGATAGGCATTATTGAGACCTGGTGAGAGATATTTCTAATTCAAGTATATTCTTTGGTTCCAAATACTTTTCCCCATTGTTCTGTTCCATTTGTCAACATGACAGATGATGAAACAGGCCAGGAAATATCTTGTGCTAAATGATATGTGATGTGTCATTATGTGACATACCTAGCCTAAATGTGAAGAATGGCAACAATTATCCTGGTAAGTTGCTCAAAGAGTAATGAGCTCATACTTTTGGACCCAACTGTCAAAATATTTCATACAAAACTTGGGGGATCTAAATAATTTATATAAATACCTTAGTGTTTATTTATCCTACTAATATAGATTCTAATTATAGCTATTGCTTAATAGCAAAATTCTTAAATAAATGGAATTCAGAAAACATTTCATCAATGTTTGAATGAGGAGTTCACTTCTTAACCAGTTATATTTTTCTAATTGGCTTCTTATGTTCATCTTGTCCTCTGAGTCAAGAAATAACATTTATTGACTTTCTATGCCTGCTTTATTCCCTTATAGCCAGGAGAACTGAAATACTCCAATCCATCATTCTAATACTTGTTGTCTTATATGCCCATGGTGTTAGGCATCTGAACAGTCATGATATTTATTTTCTTGCATTTTCACTCATCATCCTGCTATTTGACTCTGACAATGGAGAAAACCATAGCGCCCCTCCTATTTGCTTCTCTCTGATTTCCATCCTGTAGCATTCAAGAGCTCTCTATGTCACCACTCACATTTTCTGTTTGAAGCTTTCTGCTCCTAGAATCCTTTTCTTCACGATTTTGTCAAATTTATAGCAGTTAGGGAGCTACCATAGTCACAGTAACATGGTATCTTCAGTTTGTACTAGAGGATTTATTGTGTCACAGGAAAGTAGTATATTGTAGTAGTTAAGAGCATGATCTTTTGTGTCAGATAGACCTAACTTTGAGTTCTGGCTACATCACGTTCTCTATGTGATTCTGGGTATCTAATCTCTCAGTGCTTCAATTCTCAATAAAATGGAGAATAATTATAATAATAAAACTCCCTCATAGTATTTTCATAATAGTTAAATGAGATAATCCATATGAAGTGTCTGTGAGGTACCCAGCACTGTATAAGTTCTCAATCACATTCTCATTTTAAAATGTGTGCATGTGTGTACAATTATCCTTAAATTGTTTCATGTGTTATCTCCCTCAAAAAATTGTAAATGCCTCAAAAATAGGTGCAATTTGTAGTTTTTCTATTATTCTCCTCTGATTTCCTTCACATATCTCGCATAAGAAATGAGCGTCCAGTGGGATCTTAGTAAATGTTTATTGGTATAAGTTTTCTCCATCTCAACCAAAATCAGAAAGCTTTATTTTGGTTACTGTTGACAATAATCCAGATAGATTTTTCTTACCTCTCATTGTCCTTTTCCCCCACAGAAAGATTGGCCACCACAACCCCATGGTCTGGATTCTTTGTTGATCCTCACAGAGAACCAGAATCAACCTTCAAGAGCATTCTCAGTCTATCTCCTGCTCTAACTGCCCAATTTAATATCCTGAATTAACTTCCTCCAATAAGAGTGTTAGGTACTGCCTGTTTGCTCAATATATTGTTCTCATGACAGTCAATTTCCCTTAAGCCTGTTTCCTAAGGATAATGTTTTGCCCCTCCACTGGGGAAATAAATAAAATTGTAGCGTATACAAAAGTATCTAGATGCCTTGTGCCAACAAATTTCTCACCAAACCCTGACCTCTGAAATGTGTGGTTCAGAAGGGCTGATTACTATCTGAAATCCGAACTTCCCTGTTGTCATGAACAGGACCAATGCTCAGCAACACTGGGATATTGGGAAAGGTTGATCTACATACAGTTGCATTTCCTCTTTTGTCTCTAGCACATTCTGCTTTGGTTTATCCCGGTTTAATATTGTTTCTAGACCATTTCCTTTCTGTCCACCTCTAGTTCAGTACTTCGAGGAGTTTCAAAATATAATTTTCTCTTTAATTTGTAGCTAAATACATATCAATTTCTGAGGTGCTCACTTAATATAAAACCTGAATATAGATCTGTGGTGGAAATCTTTGTATGGAGTAGACACTCAATATTTGCTGGCTAAAATAAAGATTTATAATAATTTTCTCTTGAGTATGTTCTGTAATCAATCAACAGCCAACAAAAGGTGTTTTCAAACTTATACCACTCCCACCTTTTGTTAAATACTATGAGGAAATCCTACTAAATATCGGTCCTTGTTTTCAGGCTTTGATTGGTGGTTACATTTTTTTTTAACTTATAATGAAGTCGGAATCCTTTGAATGATGAGCTATAGAGCCTCACTACTTTATTGAGAAAATTAATATTGTAAACAAGGTTTCAGGGGTCATGCTTAACCTCCTTGAGAGAACTAAACACACGTAGTATAAATTAGTGATTACAAATAATTTATGTCTATTCATTAAAGCAGATATCTCCAACATTTGACTATCCTTTAAAGCTGTTAATTTAAGTTATTGAGAGTACTCAAGAGAAAAATATCTGTATGTTACATTCCTATTCTATTATTTAGTCCAAAAATATTTACTGAATGCCTGCTGCATGCATAGTTCCACACTTATGTAATAAGTGTCCTCCTTAAAAAATGGTATATACAAACTGGAGACAACTGTACTTGAACAACAATAAAAAATAAAAATAAAGAAAATAAAGAGATTAAAAATGGTATATATAGCCCTGGCTGATGTGGCTCAGTTGGTTGGAGTGTTGTCCCATAAACCAAAAGGTCATGGGTTTGATTTCTGGTCAGGGCACATGTCTAAGTGGCAGGTTTGTTCCCTGGTTGAGGTGCAACTGATTGATGTTTTTCTTTCACAGCAATGTTTTTCTCTCTCTCTCTCTCTCCCTCTCTCTTTCTCTCTCTCTCTCTCTCTTCCTCTTCCCCTCTCTCTAAAATCAATGAGCATATCCTCAGGTGAGGATTTTAAAAAAGGTATATATTTTAGCTTTTGGAAAACTATGTCAATTTCAGATGAATTGAGGAGATTCATAATAAAGAAGTACTGTAGCACATCACGAAAGAGGAAGAAATATTTTATACAATGACTTCTTAATATGGTTACTATGTCTTTTTTATAAATTTAGATTGTTAGGTAGTAGATTTTCTTAAAGAGAGTCACATTTATAATTTAAACTGGCCTTTATTCCTAATTATCAAAATCTGTTAACATGGGACCTAGATTTTTCTGAGTTTCAGATAGCATTAACAGAAAGATTTACCACTAGACCCCTAAACATATCCTTGGTAAGACAAATTAAAAGAGCAAACGTCCCTTTTTCCCAGAACACTTAACACTTTCTTTAAGAAAGCCATTAGGAGCAAAAGGTGGCTTTATTCCTTTTAGAATACATCCTTGGGGAATTCCCTAGATGTATTTTAGGGCCTTTTCCATATCTTTGGGTTTTTTTGGGTAAAAAAGAAGTGATTCATTATGGGGAATGATCACATGGTAGAGAAGATAGATTATAAGATTACCAGAGAACACAGAAGATTCATTTCAGAGTAGGTGGCACAGTTTGAGAAAGCATTCTGACTTCCATTGGTGGTATGCAGTCACAGAATGGGGGTGGAACTGTGAAAATTTGATACCAGAGTCTATAGGAAAGGGCCCACATCTATTGTGCAAGTGTCCAACAAAGGGGATTTACTCTGCAGTACAGGCATTGATTTACATAAGGGCAGAAGTGCAGTGTAATAAAGAGAGCAAATGATTTGAAGCTAGAAAGAATCCATGAACTTCCAACTTGGCTCCTTGCTAGTTGGGTGGCCTCGGACAGGTTGTTTAAGTTCAGAGTGCCCTTCAGCTACCTCATCTGTAAAATGGGGACAATATTATCTCATTAAGTTGTATGGTTTAAATGCAATTGCCTTGTGTGTAAAGCACCTACTAAAATAAGTGTACAACAAATATTACTTCTTCTCTTTTGCTACTTTGATGAAAAGGGGTGGAAAACATAATGACTGACTTTATTCATGCAAAGAAATGCAGCTGCAATGCCAGAGTGATGCTGGGATTAGGTGTCAGGAGCTGAAAGAACCAACATTTCTCAGCAAGTAGAATATAAAATTCAAAGTTAATAATAGCTTTATGTATGAGACTGTGTATTTTAGGGAGGCAAAGTAGTGGCCATAACTTATTTGTTTCTGTAATTGCATGGATTGGTGAATGGTTGAAAATTTGGAGGACACCAATCAAGCTTGCAGGTGATTCTACATGGGCACAACTTTGTACTTAGCAGGACTTACTTAGAAGATGCCAAGAAAAGAAAGGTTGAAAATGGGATGACTAGTTCTTAAAGTTTAGTTGTATACAAGAAACAAAGTTTTGGCTAGGCAATCTTCAAGAGCTACAGAATATTGATATAGAGTGGTGATTGGTATCTGGGTAGGCTATTAAGTGCCATTACATAGAGAAGTATAATTTCCTATTCTGTATTTTTATCAAAGGTTCTAGATGGAGAATTGGCTCATATGCTTAATTAACCCCTCTTATAAGAATTTGTAGTAGATAGGAGAGTGGTTTTCATCAAAGCTTAAGTGGTTAAGGACAAAGGGACAAGGTGTGAGGTTGCCATAGGAAACTTCTTTCTCCTCAAGGGCCATCAGCGGGTTAAATAATGATCATGGTACACACTGGAAAAATAAAGATGATACAGTCAGGATAAAAATAAAATGGAAAAGAAAAATAAATAGGAGTAGGAGATGGGGAAGAAAGAAACAAAAGTGGTCGTTTTAGTACCACCACCAGCAACCTTAATCACTCCACAGTCATGGTTTACCAATCTCTGAATCCTCTCCATTTTCTCTTTTTGCAACTTGAGTATGTGTTTTCCAGCCACAGGCAACAGATATTTACTAAGTGCCTGTTCTGTACCACCTACTGTGCTAGGTCCTATTAGCAATAAAGATATGATTAGAAGATGCTTAGTGTGGAAAACACTTTCAGTCTAGCACAGAAGGCTGATAGCTTTATTCTAAGGTGATATTAAGAATTCCAAGACAGAGATTCAAGCAAAGGGCTCAAGTTAGAGAAAGCAGAGATTTCCTAGATGAGGTAGTATTTGGGGTATTCTTTAAAGGGTGCAAAAGACTTCAGTAGATGACATTGGCAGAAGGCATTCAAAGCAGAAGGAATTGGATGATCAAAGAGACAGAAAAGGAAACTATAAGATGGATAAAATGAGAGCAAACATCCCCCCATGCCTTTTTACTATTTTCTATGCACCAGGCATTGTATTAAGCACCCTGTGTACATTACCTCACTTAATCCTTATAATACTGCTATAAAGCAGGAGTCCACTATTATCTATATTTTATAGAAGAGGAAACTGAGACCAGATAGGTTATATAAATTGTCCAATGTCGCACAACTATGAAGTGGCAGGGCCAGGATTCTAACTTGAGCCTATATGAGTCCAGAACCCATACATGCAACTAACCAACAAACTACTTGCAAGAGAAGCCATGGAAAGGAGTGGAAGTGTAGTATGGGTGGAGCACAGAGCATGTGAAAAGGAGGAATGGCAACTGCAGTCAAACTGTGGAACATCTATCTTATTGGCAGCATAATGAGTGGCGGATGGACCCTGCAAACAATGGGAAATTTTAAAGTAGTGGACTGGTAGTCAAAGTGGTATTTTAAGATTAATCTGTCAGCAGCCTGAATGGTTGGGAAAGAGGAGAGACTGGACGTGGTTAAGAGGTGATTGCAATACAATAGTCTGGGAGTAAAATAGTGTGTTAAGCACCTGAACTAAGAAAGCCAAAGTGGGGCCTGGCTGGTGTAGCTCAGTGGATTGAGCGCGGCTGGGAACCAGACGGTCCCGGTTCGATTCCCGGTCGGGGCACGTGCCTGGGTTGCGGGCCAGGTCCCCTGTGAGGGCCATGTGAGGGGCAACCATACATTGCTGTTTCTCTCCCTCTCTGTCTCCCTCCCTTCTACTCTCTCTAAAAATAAATAAATAAAATCCTTAAAAAAAAGTGGGAAGTGGACAGAGGAGAGACATTTAGAAGGGAAAAGGAAAAACAGTCCATAACTAACTGGACATGGTGGTTGAGGGAGAGGTAGGAATTAAATAAAGGACACCGAGGTTTAGAGATTTTCTAATTAGAACAATGGTGATACTTGCTGCAGAGTTGTGGGAGAAAAGTTTAGACTCGAGATTGAAACTCAGAGAAATTTCTAAAAAATTACTCTTGCAACAGTGGAAATGAATGGGACCAGCTTGGGGAGAAACAACAGCAAAAGTTTGGGAAAGATCTCCATTGAGTTAATATGGCATGTAGAGGGGGTTATAATGGAGATAGGCAAGAGATGTCATGGGGAGGGGAAAAAACAGAAAATGATGAGAAGGGTATTTTGAGAATGTTGAGTGATCAACATTGTAAATATGATAGAGAGGTCAGAAAAAAAAGAAGAATAAAAGATACTATTGGGTGATTAGAAGAACTTTAGTGATGGAGCAATTCCAATATGGCCAGATTTCAAGAGGATGAAGAAGAGAAAGAGCCATACATTGGAGATGGTACATGTAGATAATGCTCAGGAAAATTTTTGTGTTGCAATTAAAGGAGCAAAATAGATATTTAGAAAGTGCTAGAAAATTTAATGTTTTCTTGGGGTATGCATGATGCTAGCACACTTTATACTTGATGGAAATGTTTATTAACTAAAATTTGCTAGTGCAGATATAGAGATTAAAGATTTGAGATAAGGTCAGGGTAATAGTGACTGGGAAAAATCCTGATGAATGTAAGAAAGGATAGGATCAAGAGAAAGGTGAGATGATATGGTATTTCTCTTTCACTGCCTGGCTTATTCCATTTAGCATAATGCTCTCCAGATACATCCATGCTGTCACAAAAGGTAGGAGCTCCTTCTTTCCGCTGTGCAGTATTCCACTGTGTAAATATACCATAATTTTTTGATCCACTCATTTACTGATGGGCACCTAGGTTGCTTCCAAAATTAGGCTATTATAAATTCTGCTTCTATGAACATTGTGTTGCACATGTTCTTTTGAATTGGTGCTTTCAGGATTCTTAGGATATAGTACCAGCAGTGGAAATGCCAGGTCAAAAGGCAGTTCCATTTTAATTTTCTGAGGAAATTTCCATACTGTTTTCCACAGTGGCTGCACCAGCCTACATTCCCACAAAGAGTGCATCAGGATTCCCTTTTCTCCACAGCCTAGCCAGCACTTGTTTGTTGATTTGGTTATGATGGCCATTCTGACAGGTGTGAAAGGTACCTCATTGTGATTTTAATTTGCATCTCTCTGATGGCTAATGATGCTGAGCATCCTTTCATATGTCTCTGGGCCCTCTGTATGTCCTCCTTGGAAAAGTGTCTGTTCAGATCCTTTGCCCATTTTTAATTGGATTTTTATCTTCCTGGAGTGGAGTTGTCTGAGTTTTTCATATATTTTGGAGATCAAACCCTTGTACGAGGTATCATTTGAAAATATATTTTCCCATACGATTCGTTCCCTTTTCATTTTGTTGATGTTTTCTTTAGCCATGCAGAATCTTTTTATTTTGATGAGATCCCATTCATTTATTTTTTCCTTTATGTCCCTTGCTCTAGGCGGACATATCAGTGACAATATTGTGGACTATCTGAGTATTTCCTACCTATGTTCTCCTCTAGAATATTTATGGTGTTGCAACTTATATTTAAGCCTTTTGTCAATCTCGAGTTTATTTTTGTGTATGGTGTAAGTTGGTGATCGAGTTTCACTTTTTTGCATGTAGCTGTCCAGATCTCCCAACATCATTTGTTGAAGAGGCAGGCTATTTTGATTCCATTTTATGTTTTTGTCCCCTTTGTCAAATATTAATTGATCATAGAGACTTGGGTTTATTTCTGGACTCTCTGTTATGTTCCATTGATTTGTGTCTGTTCTTATGCCAGTACCAGACTATTTTGATTACTGTGGCCTTGTAATATAGTTTGATAGCAGTTATTGTGATTCTCTCCCATTTTGTTCTTCTTTCTCAAAATTGTTGCGGCTATTTGGGGTCATATATTGTTTGTATAAATTTTTTAAATGTTTGTTCTATATCTGTGAAATAGGTCATTGGTGTTTTAATAGGGAATATGTAGAATCTATAAATTACTTTGTGTAGTATGGGCTTGTTGATGATGTTAATTCTTCCAATGCATGAACACTATGCATGTTTGCATTTGTTTCAGTCTTCCTTAATTTCTTTCTTCAGTGTTGTGTAGTTTTCTGAGTACAGGTCTTTTATCTACTTGGTTAGGTTTATTCCTAGGTACTTTATATTTTTTGTTGCTATATCAAATGGGACTTTTTTTTTTACCTCATTACTGTTTCTGATATTTCATTGTTGGTTTTCAAAAATGTCTTTGATTTCTGAATATTGACTTTGTATCCTGCTATCTTGCCAAATTCACTTAGTAGGTCCAGTAGTTTTTTGGTGGAATCTATAGCGTTTTATATGTACAGTATCATGCAATCTAGAAAAGACAGTTTTGCATCCTCCTTTCCAATTTAGATGGCTTTAAATTTTTTTCTTGTCTGATTGCTGTGGCTAGGACTTCCAATACTATGTTGAATAGAAGTGGTGAAAGTGTACATCCTTGACTTGTCCCTGATCTTAGTGGGAAAGCTTTTAGTTTTTGCCCGTTGAGTATGATGTTGGCCGTAGGTTTCTTTTTTTTTTTTTTTTAATTTTTTTTT
>PVJI01023640.1:0-23171 GCA_004026765.1 Micronycteris hirsuta
AATTATTTATTTATCGCCTTTCTTTTTTCTACCTCTCCTCCTCACCAACTAAAATACAAGTCCTGTAACAGCAGGAAGGTTGGATGGCATTCACTGTGGGTTATCTCTAAAAAGGGTCAGAGAGCAGGCATTTTACTTAGCTTTTTCACTCAGTGAATAGATAGGCTCTGGCATTAAAAATAATTAAGAAACATTACTTAAATGAATGAATGATTAATTGAGTGAATGAATGAATGTATGATATAACTAAAGCAATGATAGACAAAGTTGGCACATGGATATTTATTATTTGAGTAAATGACTCTCCATAAATGTCCAAACATAGGGTATGAGAGGAAGAAAAATCACAGAGCAAAAGTGATCAGAGTGGCAGGAGAAAGCCAAACCAAAAAAAGAAAAGCAAAACACACACACACACAAAACACAGGACAGTAACATTTGGAAAAAAATCTTCAGAAAAGAGCAAGTTGCCTGTACTCTAGAAGACAAGAAGATAAGGGCTTAATATATACTATGTTAGATTTGCCAATTTAAGACAGAAATTTTGTTAAAATGCCAAGTGATGGAAATTTGATATTTAGACTGCAGACATGAACACAAAAATGACAATCCATTTTCTTAAATTTGCTATTGGTCTATCTCTTCGCATCCTTCTCAGGGTGGATCTTCACTCATTACCCTAAATCAAACACTGAACTCAAGTTTAAAAAGACTATAAAAAGAACAGCACTGTCTTTCAACATTTTATGAACCTACTTTATGTAATGAAATCTTTTTCTTTCTGCAATAAACTTTTAAAATAGTTAAGGATAAAAAGATGAATGGTATATGCAAAGTAGGCAGAAGTAATTCCATAAATAAGTAGTACATGGGAGACAGGTTAAAACGATGTCAAGGCTACTGAGAGATTTTCTGAGAGATTATTACTGAGTAGCGTTGGAATGGAAGACTTTCCTGAGAAAGTTAAATATCAGCCAAACTTTCTTTTTTTAATTGAATTTATTGGGATGACATTGGTTTGCAAAACCACACAGGTTTCGAGTGTAAAACTAAATAAAACATCATCTGCACACTGCGTCATGTGCCCATTGCCCCAAGCAAAGTCTGCTTCTGTTCCCATTTTCCCCTTTGGCCACCTCCACCTCTGCCCCTCACCCCTTTCCCCTGGCTGTCACCCACACTGTTGTCTGTGCCATGACATATGTGTATGTATGTATGTGCATATATACACACACAACACACACATACAAACCAGGTCTGGCAGAAGTAATGCCTACTTGAGTGTGGTTGATAAGGTAATAATATGGGTGTAATAATTTATAGTTTTAATTTGACCAGTTCACCTACAATGTCATATGGTTGCTTGAGTGTGATATTATGTTACAGAATTACATGCTTATGATTTTGTAATAAAAAGGTGTGTTATTTGTGCCAGACTATATCTATATCTGTATATATAGTAGGTGTTTTTGCTTTATCCCTTCACCTTCTTTCATTAATTCCTATCCCCCTCCCCTCTGACAACTGTCAGTCTTTTCCATGTTTCCATGCCTCTGTTTCTATTTTGTTCATTAGATTCCACATATAAGTGAAATCATACAGTATTTATCTTTCTCTGACTGGTTTATTTTACTTAGCATAATAATTTCCAGGTCCAAACATGTTATTGCAAAGGTAAGATTTTCCTTCTTCTCTCTCTTTCTTCCTCCCTCCCTTCTCCCCTTCCTATTCTTTTGAATTAGTGTTTTGGGTACTTAGGATATAGTCCCAGAAGTGGGACTGATGAGTTAAAAGGCAGTTCAGTAGTTCCATTATTAATTTTTGAGGAAATCCCATACTGCTTTCCACAGTGGCTGCACCAGTCTGCATTCCCACCAAGAGTGCACAACGGTTCCCTTTTCTCCACATCCTCACCAGCACTTGTTGATTGTTGATTAATGACAGCCATTCTGATAGCTGTGAGGTGATATCTCATTGTGGTTTTAATTTACATCTCTCTGAGGATTACTGACATAAGCATCTTTGCATTTGTCGTTGGTTATCTATGTGTCTCTTTGGGTAAGTGTCTGTTCAGGTCGTTTGCCCATTCCCATTTATTATTTTTTTGTTTTGTATCCTTACCCAACAACATTTTTTCATTGTTTTTAGAGACAGAGGAAGGGAGAGAGTGAGAGAGAGACACACACACATTGACCGGTTACCTCCTGTATGCATGCAGACCAAGGATCACGCAGTCCAGGACTGGAGATCAAACTCACAATCCAGGCAAACACCTTGACTGGGAATCAATCTTTCAGTTATGGCACGATATTCCAACCAACTGAGCCACACCATCTAGGGCCCATTCCCATATTTTAATTGGGCCATTTATCTTCCTGGTATATAAATTCTTAACATATTTTGGCAATTAATCCCTTATCAGATGTATCATTCATAAGTATGTTATCCCATTCAGTGGGTTCCCTTTTCATTTTGTTGGTAATTTCTTTTGCTGTGCAGAAGCTTTTTAGTTTGATGTAGTCCCCTATGTTTATTTTTTTCCTTTTGTTTTCCTTGCCTGAGAAGATATATTACCAAAAATATTGCTACATGAAATGTCTAAGATTTACTGCCTACATTTTCTTCCAAGAATTTCATGGTTCTGCAATTTCCATTTAAGTATTTTATCCATTTGGAGTTTATCCTTGTGTGTGGTGTAAGTAGGTGGTCTAGTTTCATTTTTTTTTGCATGTCCAATTTTTCCAACACCATTTATTGAGTAGACTGTCTTTAGTCCACAGTATGCTTTTGCCTCCTTTGTCAAATATTAAGTATCAGCTAAGCTTTGAATAAAGAGTAGGGATTATCTGTGCAAAGGGGGTGGGAAGCACAATATAATTCAGAGGTTACAAGTCATCCAAAAGCCTGAAATTCAAAGGTGCAGTCATTTAAGAAAAAAACAAACAACAAAAACCCCTTGATAGCTGGGGTGCAGGAAGTAAAATGCAGAGAAGCATGGCCTGTATTTGAAAGTGTCGGCAAGAACTAGATTATTCAAGGCTGTGCAGACCATGTTAGGAATTGTATTTATCCTAAGAACAATGTTAAAAGCTGTGACAAGTTTGCATTTGAAAAGTTAACTGTTGGTTTTGGAAGATGGCGGCTGAATAGGTGGATGCTGAGTCCACTTGCTTGGGCTCCCAATCTGGGTTTTCAGCTGAACTTCTGACAATCAACCTGAACGATCCACTAAATCTTAGCTGATAGGAAGTTTTTTTTTTTCTTTTTTTTATTGTTGCTCAATTACAATTGTCCCCATTTCTCCCCCTTTACTCTTCCCCAGGCCTACCAACCTCCACATCCCACAGTCAACTCCCCTCATTGTCTTTGTCCACGGGTACTTTAAACATGGACAACCCTTCCTCCTCTTTCCCCCGTCATCTCCCCCTCCCCAAATTAAAAAGCTTCTGCATGGCTGAAGAAACCATCAGCATAATGAGAAGGGAACCAATCATACAGAAAAATATATTTGCCAATGATAGGAAGTTTTGAAATCAAGGAGTACAGAAGCATCTGGTAAGGGGTTTTATAAGTGGAAGGGGAAATACCCTGTGCATGGCTCCTGTCACAGCTGAGAGACTGGACGGAAACAGCAGCTTTGGAGTTGTCCCCCTGCTTGGAGCCAGGGGCCTTAGTCCTGTGCAGGGATTCCCCAACCCAATCGGAGGAAACTTGTGGGGACTCCACTGAGACTATGAGACCCAGCCTGCGTGCTCACAGTGAGCAACACTTACACTGCTGAAGTGCCAAGCTGGAGGACTCAGGATACGGGCTCAGATGGCAAAAGGGACCAGGTAGCCATATCCAGGTCTGTCAGAGGCACTTACAGGCTGCAGCCAGCAGTGACAAAGAGACACTTCGCTCCTTGGGGAGGTTTTATGTGCAGAGAACCAGGCAGTGAATCAGCTCTGTGGTGAGGGTACAACAGAGAGATTTTTAAAAGGAACTGAAATGTGGATGGGCAAGGACCCCGGCACAGTCTCTCTGCCAGCGAACAGACCAGATTGAAATCGCAGTTTTGGAGCTCCCTCCGCTTTGAACAGAGGAGCCATAAAAGCACAGCAGTAAGAAGGGATCTCTGGCAGTGGGAAGCAGTGAGGATCCGCCACACCTGTGAAAATCAGAGATTGCAAATTCAGCATGAAGTCCTTCTACAGTCTGGGTGTCAGACTGAAGAGTTCACTATATGAGCTCATACTAAGAGACAGACAATGTTGCTGAAGCAGGGTTTCTAAGGGCAGCAATGGCATAAAAGGAATCTATGATAGCAGCAGAGGCAAAGGGGGAGACCAAAACAGGTACCTTGCTGAGTAGATTTGGGAAAGAGAACCGGTTTCCTTACTGTCAAGAGTGCAAGCAGCACACTGTGACCTACTGTCAGCTACCCCTGCCACTGCTGCCAAGGAGGGGAACCTAGCAGAATGGGGACAAAATGGCCCTTTGTAAAATTTTCTCAGCCACACCAAGCTATGCCAGATCGTCGGGTCCTTTCCCACTGAGACCAGCAATTTGTCAGATGGAGAGATCAGATATTTGTGCAACAAGGGTTTTTAAAGTTCAGCCCAGCTCTGCTTACAAGCAAACCTGGGACAGTGTGGAGCAGAAATTCTGGACTGTATCTCCTGTAAAAGCGGTAGGGCTGGGAGTTAAACAGGTGAGAACTGAGTGCCTGGGATACTTGGCCGAGAAGCAAACCAACTCAGCCCACACGACCCTGGGAAGGGAAAGGGGTGCTCGTCTGTCCCCTTCCTACAGAGTTGCGGGCACCACCTCCAACTCTGGGGGTGGAAACTCTGCCCACAGCCCTGCCAAGTCCAAGATTCCCTCACTGGGTGCATTTCCACGGGAGGAAGAAAGGAAAAATCCAAAAGGGGACTTTCAAAATGTGAGACTTTGGAGGATATTGTCTGGGAAAAGGAGAGAGAGCTTAGGCTCCTAATGAGGTCTTAAGAATGAGAAAGAAAATGTATTCTCCATTTGCAATCTGGCGAAGCCCCAGCACCTACAGGAGATTCTTTTGATTTATCCCCTGAGGTCCAGAACTCACTCTTGCAAAAGAAAAAATTCAATGCATCCATCCTGAGTCAGGAGTGAACTCCCATGGGGAAGCAGGTGCTGGAGTCTCTGATAAAAACTAAAGGAGTAGACTTGAGTAGGGGCTACTACTATCCACCCTTGGAGCACCCTATAGACTGTGTAACTAATAAAGGGGAAACCTACTAGTCTTAGCTCAACAGATCTAGTCCTGGTCTCAGCTTACAGACCTTCATCAAAAGGCTCAGGAAAAAAAAACAGGTAATTTCAGGGAAGAAACCTGAAAGGGGAGGTCAACCTCAGGGAACACTGGCTTTTATACAGAGCTGTCACCAGCTCCAAGCAGGGAAGATCTAACTGTTTTAAACAGACTTCCCCCTCATATGCACAAGCAGGTCCATTAAACATAGACACAAGCAGCAAAAAGCCTGGTAGCTAGAGAGAGATAGCCTGGGGCTGGTTACACACAATGTCTGAAAGCAGCCTGTTTCTCAACACCACCCATCTGGATCCAGAACCTAAAAATCAGTGGTGGGCTTCAGCCTACACCAAACCTTGAACCAACTAGCCACATGATCAGTATACCCAAGAGGGGATTACCATAGGGATCCAGATCCTGCTGGGAACAATGCCTTATCAAAGGGCAGCAACTGCATAGCATCCTCCATACGGAGGTTGAGGGTTACTCTTAGAGTCACCCAGCCTGAAGAGATAATTCTACCCACAAAAGAGCCACCAAGATTTAGGATACAAGTACAATAAGGGTGCTACACAACCCACAAGAAACACCCCTGGGCCACAGAATTGAGGTGTTCCAAAGGAATCTGCAATGGACCCCAGGAAGACACTGTTAGTACAAAACAATCAAAGTAGGTTTGGGAGACATAGCATACCTATTCAACACACAGAGATCAAATGGGCTGACAAATAAAAATGTCCCAAGCAAAAGAACAACAGAAATCCCCACAAAAATAATTAAAAGATACAGATGAAATGAAAGCAACACAAATGCCACATGCAAGTTTTTAAACAATGGTTATAGGGATGCTCAAAGACCTTAGGGTAGAATATATGATCTCAATAGGAACTTAAATAAATAGTAAGTATTGAAAAAGATATAGAAACCATCAATAAGAACCTGTCCTAAATGAAGATTACATTATCTGAAATGAATCGCTTGAAGGAATCAACAGCAGCTTAGAGCAAGCAGAGCATCAAATCAGCAAATGAGAGGACAAGATGACAGCATCACCCAAAGAGGAAATGGAAAAGAAAGGAAACTTAAGGGGAACAAGGAAAGTCTAACGGACCTTTAGGGTAACACCAAGTGTAACGAAATCCAGATCAAAAGAGTGCCAAAAACAGGTGAGTGAGAGATAGGGATACAGAATCTATTTGAAGAAATAATAGATTTATAGATTTCCCCAAACTTGTGAAGGAAAAGGGCACACATGTTCTGGAAGGACAGAGTCCCAATAAGGATGAAACCAAGGAAAACCTACACCACGGCACATACTAATTAAAAAGGCAAAGCCTGAAGACAGAACTTTAAAGGCAAGAACAGAGAGAAAGTCAGTTACATGCAAGGGGGCCCCCATTAGCAGCTCAGCTGATTTCACAACAGAAACACTACAGATCAGGAGAGATTGGCAGGAAATATTCAGAGTGATGAAAGCTAGGGACATGCAGCCTAGATTGCTGCACCTAGCAAAGCTGTCATTTAAAATTGAAGGCCAAATAAAAAGCTTCCCAGACCAAGTACGGTTAAAGGAGTTCATTACCACCAAACCAGCTTTGGAAGAAATGTTAAAGGACCTTCTGTAAGAAGAAGAAAGAGAGAGAGAAAGAGAGAGAGAGAGAGAGTGAGAGACAGAGAGAGGTAGGGAGAGAGAGAGAGAAATAGGTAGAATATAAAAAATGGCAATAATTGTCTATCTCTAATAACCTTGAATTTAAACACATTAAATGCTCCAATCAAAACATAGAGTAGCCAAATGTGTAAGAAAACACAACATATTCATATACATGTACATGCATATATTTTCAACATGTATACATATATATACACACATATATATGCTGAAAACACTATGTATACAGGGATAAGAAAAGAGACCTACTTCAGAGCAAAAGATTTCCACAGGATGAAAGTAAAGGGATGGAGAAAAAGATTCCACGCAAACAGAAACAAAAGCAAAGTAGGGTAGCAATACTCACATCTGACAAAGTAACTTTGAAATCAAGGCTGTAAAAGATAAAGACAGTCACCCCATGATCCCACTTATACATGGAATCTAATGAACACAATAAACTAATGAACAAAATAGTAATAGAAGCTTAGATATAAAAAAAAAAAAACAAACAAACTGAGAGCTGCTGGAAAGGATGGGAGGATGGGATAAAAAACAGTGAGGGGATTAACCAAAGAACATTTCTGCACAACCAATGGACATAGTCAACAATATGGGTATCAGCCTGGGAAGGGAGAGGGTGGGGCCTGGTGGAGGTGGGAAAGGGAGAAAAAGCAGGAACAACTGTAACAGCATAAACAATAAAAACTAAAATTAAAAAAAAATCATGTATGGGGACAGACGTTAACTAGACCTACTGTGATTATTTCACCATATACACGAATATAAATCATTGTGCTGTATACCTGAAAGTAATGTAATGTATGCTAATTTACCTAATAAGTGAAGATTAAACTCAAAGGTTACAAAAAGAAGTTAACTGTTACTGCTGAGAATGCTGGGAGTAGAGACGAGCATTGATAAGGTAAGATCTGCAAGGGGGAGAACAATAATTCCTGGCTGTCAAGGACCATTCTTGTGTAAGTCAGTTATATCTGTGTACTTATACCAGCCTGCTCATGTTCAAAATGCCTCAATTCAAAAAATGATTATAGTCACTACAAGCAGACTTTTGTACTTATCAGGAATTAGGGATTGAAGATGATATCAAGTGGATAAACTCGAGATGTATTTAGATGTTGAATATTAGGATTTGACAGGAATATGGGAATGAGAATGACAGGTTAGGGATGATGTCAGTCAAGGATTCTAGCTTGCCCAACTGGTAGTGGGGGGCCTCACTCACCAGAAACCCTGGGGCAGGGTGCAGTTTCAATGCTGGGGTCAGGAGTACAGAACAAGAGGGGCACTAAATGAACGCAGCTTTGACACACTGAGTTTTAACAGTCTGTGGCACATCTATTAGAAATACCAAGCATAAAAATGGACCTGCTACTTCATCTACAGTTCTGCGGTGCATTTCTAAATGCTGACTGACAATGAAGTATGGATGAAGTCCCTGTGGTAGACGTAACTGGCTAAGAAAAAGGCTAAGAATCAGTTTCAAAATACATAAGTAGTGAAAAGGAAGGTAAGCTGTTGATGTATATCAAAAGAATATAAAGATGGTGAAAAAACAGGAGAATATGATATTCTACAATCTTACAGAAAAGACTATATTAAGAGGATATACTGAAAAATTTAAACCAAGTTTTCTAAGATGTTATATATGATGAGGCCCAGTGGACTTAACTACCTGGGTAAAGTCTAAAGAAGCCTCTGGCATCTTTACATACAAATGAAATATGTGTCGCATAGGAGAAAAATAAATGCCATGAAGCAATCACACTTTTAATCTTCATTAAATATTCTTCTTGAACTCAATTTATCATTACATATTGTCTATGCCTTTGCTAATGATGTTGTCATCTCCCATCTGTTAGTTATGGACGTATTATCCTAACTAATGTTTTCAGCCATTTCAATAATACAATATAACCCTTCCCTGATTTCCTTGATGTGTCGTTACTGCATTGTCAATCTTCAACAGTGGGCAACCACGCTACTTTTCCTGGATTACTGAATGTTACATGAAAAAGTCACAAAGTTGTGCTGGTACAATAGTCCACCCACCAAATATTTAATGTGCCAGGCATTTCTTACGTGTCAGGCACAGGGATATACAGCAGGTTCACTACAACGTAAGCAGATGAGCAGATGGAATTCTCTTCTAAGTGAGCACATTTGGTCTAGTATTCATGAGCTTTCTAGATACTTAATGTTTTCGTAAAATAAAACATAACTCCTAAAACAGTCATTGCTGCATGAGAGTAAGAACCTGCTTTATTTATAAAATTGTGTGACTCACATAGACTAAAGAAAATTTGGAAAAATTAATTATGCTTTTGGACTATTCATTCATAGGACAATCAGGTTATGAAATAACTCCATCAGAAATTAGCAGAGCATTACAATAATTCCAAAAATATTTTATATCAGTCATTAATTAATGATCATTAAATGTTAACTGATTACAAAGTAAACTGCTAATTACTACATAAATAATGAAACAAGAATAATAGCCACCAATGCAAAAAAATAAATAGAATTGGGAATAAATATAGCAAAATGCTACTGTAGTATATACACTCTCTTTCACTCAATGCCTAAGAAACTAACCCAAGTAAATCAGAAAATCACTAACTAAGCAAAATAGGTACATATACATTTAAAAAAATGGTGGTCAAGATCAACTTCTACTTTTTTGCAATATGGCTAACTAAATATCTTAAAAAGAACTTTGAGTCAACACAGAACAGACTGATAAAATACATTTAAAAAAATCCATAACATACATAGATGAGAAAAAGTGGAGGAAATATGCAATAGACAAGAACAACAAAAATGTAGGAGAGTTAGCTGTGGCTGTCCTGTGTAATTAAACAAGAAGCCTGGGTTTCGATGACCACACTGGGGAGAAGGCAATGCTGTTCTCATGCAGGGTACTGGGACTGAGGTTAAACTCCCACCAAAGGTGTATGTAAGGGGCAACACATCCACTGACAGCAGAATGGGAGAAGGAAAATTGCCTAAGCGAAGACTTGAGTGGAAGAAAAAAAAAAAAAAGATTTGAGTTTTAATACAGGTACATTTCATAGAACACCTCCTCAATTAGTATTTCTTTTGGAAGACTATCTCTTGGTTTTTAATATCTGATTTTCCTCTGAAGCGTATGTCTCATTTCCAAATGTGCCAGTCAATCCTTACATGAGAAAAGGGCCTTAATTCAACACAGGGATCCCCAACCAACAGCAACAGAGATGGGACGCAGAGACTGAGCGGCATCTGGCGGCGGCGATCAGCGGGGATCCCCTGTGCCTGCGAGGCCTGAACGCACAGGTGCAGCACGGAGACCCCTACCGCGGCGGCGCCAGCCCGGAGTGCACAGCGCAGGTCCAGATCGCTGGGACGGCCATGCGGTCACGCTGCTGGTCTTTCACGGGGACACATATGTATTCCCGCACTCACTGTGCTCTATTGTTTTTAAAAAGTGAATTTTTAAATTGGCTTTTAAAGTATAAATATTGTAGTAAGCACTGGAGTAACTAAGAGGAAAAAATATATTACTATAATTTTCAAATATGTAAATAAAAATGCTATTATTTTGAAAAAAAAATCATCTTGACATTTAATTCTTAGAAAACTTGTAAAAAGAGCATTCTCTCAAATTCGCACTACCTTAATATATAAAATCACTGAACACTGTAAAATGGAATGAAGCAAGTTAAATGGACTCATAGAAAAGCCAAATAATTATTAAAATTAAAGATATCCAACTATCAGCAATCACAGTTTTGGAAAGGGAACCTAAGTTCTCATTGTGTTTGCAGAGTATGTATTTTTTGATGGCACGAAGCCTCACGTTTGATGATGAGTATTATTCCCTCTTCTTTATATTTAACTGAGACACCATTTAACAATGATGATAGTAAGCCTATCATACCATATATTTTGAGAAGACAATATTAGGATTTTTCTTACTCTTCTTATTTATGAGTACTTAAGATATCACAGATACATTTTTTCCTTAAAAAGATAATTTCCCATGATTATTGGAAAGGATACACATTAATGCTTTTGATTTTGAGTCAAAAGTTATTAGAGACTTATATAAAACATTTTTTATGACCTGTTATCTATTCCCTAAGGCAATATAAAAGGATGCAAGGAACACACTAGAATGGACCTTTTATAACTTTTCCTCCCCTTATACATGCTCAAACATTTCTCCAAAGCACAAATGCTTTTTCAATGAGAATGCTAATGAGTTAAATATCTGTCCTTACCATGAGCACTTACATACCTATTTGCTTTTATGCACAACTTCGAGGTAACAAAAACGCTGAATTATATTCATGAGAAAAAAGTTAAAAAAAAAGTAAACATATTGTGTGTAAAGAAGATAAATAACAAGTTTACACAGCTGCTGTTTTTCAATTTTGGAAAAGTTGCTTCATGCCAAGGTCACTGCATGTGAAATTATTGGCATCTTTATTGAAACCCAGCACTTTCTGCACAAAAAAATGCTGTAAATCTAGCTAAGACAGTGATTGGGAAGGTAAAGTAGGGACATAACATCTGTCAAGCAGTTTAGGCATCTGGCCTAAAGAAAGAGTTTCTTATTTTCATAAAGGGCAGTTTTACCAGACTCTTTGTGGGAACAAAGATAGACAAATCTTTCACAGAATGCAAAGAAATTGAAAGAAAAATCATGTGTATCTTTGTATTTGTATATTTATACATAATGTATATACTTAGTATGTTGTAGAAAAAATAGATGTATATATGGAAAAGATACATCCTTATTGAACACGACTTTACCCCATAGTGTTGATTAATGGGCCAATGTAACCTAAGAAGTGAGTCTGTATCTCAAGCTTGACTATGAGTAGTTCTGACTTGTGTTCATAACACCTTCTAAAAGGCATGCTTATCAAATACGTATGTGACATAATCCCCCCAAGGCACATAGTAAAACAGATTAAGTTCATAAAGATGATACAAGTGAATAATAAAATACTGTGAAAAATAAGCCCATTGTTATGTGAGGAGATTGGGAAAGGACTATATTAAGTAAATATTCGGTTTTAAAAATCAATCTCATCATTACATATTGGAGGAGGGGAGCTTTACAAGTTAGGGGAGAACTATAAACAACTCTTAACAGACTACAAATCAATAGGTAACCTCAATTTGACATTTTAAATGTGCTTTCCCTTAAAATATGTTCAATAACAAAAGAGGAAGTAGATTCACTGTCAGCGGTGTGATATACTGTACTTTGTACTCACTGCCGTTCCTTAAGGGAAACATCGATCAACTACTGGATACTTAGAGTGTTCAAACATCTGAAGCTATAGAATACAGAGAAGTGCTAAGACTAACATGATTATTTAATACAGACAAGAGATAAAATAATGATTCATTTTCTATATTCGATATATGAAAGGCTTTCAACTCCATATTCTAGGGGATGATACAGAAAATCTCATCTATTTTTTTTTCCTGATCTAAGAGGCATAGTTCTAGTAGTGTTGGTGATAGGTGGCTATTCAATGAAGGGGTAGAATCATGAGAAGGAAGTTTTGGGATTGTGGGAAAATGTCTCAAGGAGGAAACGATCATTTGTGATGGTAATTCTTGCTGAAAGTTCAGGAAACTTTTAAAATTTCTTCCCAAAAAAGACACCACTGGGCTTTCAAAAGGAAACAACTGCAAGTCAAACTATGAGGGCACCAATGACATACTTGGTTTTAAGGAAAATTAAATGGATATTGCAAATAGTTTAGTTTTGGAATTGAACACCAATAAAAAGCATGACTTCGAGTGTAAGTAAAACAAAAAAGACCTATTTTTAATATAAAATATAGTTTTGTAGTTGAACAATTAAACATAAATAAATCCTTTTGCCACTTCCCTCCCTCTTTACAAAGAAAACAAGAATCCCATTTTAACTTATCTCTCCTACGGAAAACACCTGGAAAACTTTGGACAAAATGTAACTACCCGAGAATTCTGAAAGAATTAACACTATAAAAGAGTGGATTGTGGAGAGGAGTCAAAACTTGAAGACTCCATGGAGAGGAAGGGGTGAGTTACTCTTTTTTTCCCTTGCCTTTCACTCATGATTTTGAGCCACAGTGGGCACTAACTGCAGCCATATGATGGTGGCTAATATGCTCAGAGAAACTGTGTTTTCTGGCTAGAGTAACTTGGAAAAGATGTCCTTGTTGGCCGGAGAGTACAGGTCCGTTCCGGAGAAAAGGGAGCTAAAGAATGAAATTCTGCAGTTCTGTCTGTGAAGTTATACAAGACAGAAAACCAACCAGAATAAAGTAGATGCATATAATAGCATCGACCAGTGGACCTACTAATAATTACAGAATACTCCCCAATTAATAGCAGAAGCTACAATATTTTCAAGTGCACATGGAACTTTTACCAAAAAGATCCTAATTTCTGTAATTAAAAAAATCTCCAAACATTTAAAGAAACAGAAGTCACAAAAAGCATATTCTCTTACAATAATGAAACTGAAAAAAACAACTCTACAGAAAGATACCTTAAAATATACAAATATTTGGAAATTGGAGATCACATCTAAATATCTCATGGGTCAAACAGGCAGTCACAGTAAAGTTAGAAAAAAATTAAATCAAATGAAAAATCGCAAAATTTGTGGAATTCTGCTAAATGTTTCACAGAAGAAAATGTTTTGCATTAAATGTTATATCAGAGATGTCTCAAATTAATTGTATAGGCTTCCACTTTGAGAACCTAGAAAAGAGGAAATTTAACCCACAGCAAAAAGGAGCAAAGAAAAAGTAAATAAAAAAATAAATTAACTTGAAAACAGAAACAATAGAAAAACTTAAAAGAACCCAAAGCAGATTTACCAAATAAATCAGTAAAAATTGGTAAACTCGAGCCATACAGACATAAAAAGAGAATAAATTACTAGTGACAAAAAGAAGAGTAACATGGACTCAGAAACTAGACATTAAGAGGACAAATTTTGACAACACTGATGACATGAAATTCTTAAAGACATGAACCAGAAGAGTTTATTAAAGTATAGATAACTTGTTAGATAACTTGATTTATAACATACTTCTTAAGATATGAATTTATAGTTTTTAAACTTTAACAAATAAGACTTAGGGCCAGATGTCTTCACTGACAAATTATAGCAAATATTTGATTTAAAAAATTTCTATGTAAACATTGCCAAAATGCAAGAGAAGGAAATACTCAGCAATTCATTTTTTGGAGCCAGTGTTCCCTAATGCTAAATCCGGGAAACTTTACTATTGCAGATCAATATTATTCACAAAAAAGATGTCATATTTCTTAATAAAACTATGAGAAATTGAATCCCATAATATATAAAAATGATAAAAAATCACGAACAAGTCTGATTTATCATATGAATGAAATGTTGAATTGCCATTTAAAAATTAATGAATATAACTCACTATATGAACATATTAAAAAAGAGGAAGCATAAGATTATTTCAATGGATTAAGCAAAAGTATTTGCTAAACTTCAACGTCCATTCTTTATTTTTAAAAAGTATCAGCAAATAGCAATAGAAACAAACATCTTTAATCAGATAAAGGTCATCTATAATAAAACTAAACCTAACATTATACTTAACAATAAACAAGTAAATATATTCAAAATAACCACTCATTTTCTTAAATATGTTTACTGACTTGACAGAGAGAGTCAGAGAGGCATTAATGTGAGAGGATAATATCAATTAGTTGCCTGCCATACACACCCTGACCTAGAATGGAACCTGCAACCTAGGTATGTGTCTTGACTAGGATTCAAACCCCGAAATGTCTTGTGTACAGGATGACGCTCCAACCAGCTGAGCCAACTGGCCAGGGCTCACCACTCATTTTTTTGCTCTTTGATTAATTTTTTCAATCTATTTTTAATTAATATTATTGGGGTGACATTGGCTAATAAAATTAAAAAATAATTTTAGGTGTGTGTGTAATAATAGTAGGTGTGTGTGTTTGTGTACACATACATAAATAAATGAATGCTTGAATGAATACACAAACTATAAAAATGTCTACAATGACATAGGTTTCAAGTGTGTTGTGCATCCGGCCCCCCGAAGTCAAATCTTCTGTCACTATATATTTGACCTCACACCCTTCACTACCCCCTCCTCTCCTTCCCTCTGGTGACCACCAAACTGTGTCTATGAGTTTCTGCTTGTTTTTCTTGTCTGTTCATTTGCTGTTTTCAGTTTTATATCTCACATGTGAGTGAAATCATATGGTTCTTGATATTTTCTGTCTGACTCATTTTTTTACACAAATGGCAATATTTTATTTTTTAGGACTGACTAGTATTCCATTGTGTGTGTATGTATGTGTGTATATACAAATAATCTCACATCTTCTTTATCTAATCACCTACCGAGGGACACTGCCTATAGCTGGAGAAACCCACAGTGCGTAGCTGTCATGGGTTTTCATGAGTCCATTCAATAATCATGGACTTTGAGAACATTACCCTAGCATCATAACGTCCACAAATTACTGTTTGGTACCTAGCATATGTAATTTAGGAGAATTCTCCTCTGTCTGAGAAATCATTAAATTAATAGACTTGGTCTTATCCATCTGTTTATTGAACATTTACTTTGAAAATAGCAAGTATCCACCAATATTTGCTAAATTATATGTGTGTGTGTTTGTGTACACATACATAAATAAATGAATGCTTGAATGAATACACAAACCATAAAAATGTCTACAATGAAATTAATTACTAAAGACAGTAGTATACAAAATGAATGTGCATCTGAATCATATGAATGGCCTGTTGAAGCACAGATTGCTGGGCCTTACTCCAGAATTTCTGATTCAGTAGGTCTGAAGTTGGTTCTTAAGAACTTAATTTCTAACAAGGGTCCAGAAATGGTGATGCAGCTAGCTCATGGATCACATTTAGACAATATTTGGTTTAAGAAAATTAATCTTCTGGTGGTGAAATATTAGATTGTCATTACACTGTAATATATTTGAAATAAATGTCTGTGTAAAAACCTGATTGTGGTGTTTCATTTAAAATATGACATGATTAGCCCTGGCTAGTGTGGCTCAGTGGTTTGAGTGCCAGCCTGTGAACCAAAAGACCGCTGGTTCGATTCCCAGTCAGGGTACATGCCTGGATTGCAGGCCACGTCCCCAGTAGAGGGAGCTCAAGAGGCAACCACATACTGATGTTCCTCTCCCTCTCTTTCTCCCTCCCTTCCCCTCTGTAAAAATAAATAAATAAAATCTTTAAAAATATTTAAAAAATAAATAAAATGATATGATTAAAAGAAATGCAACCAAATATGTTCCTTAAAACATTTAATCAACAAAACAAACAAGCAAGTAAAATATAACCAGAGAGATATTGAAGTAAAAAACAAAGTGACAGTAACCAGAGGGGAAGGGAGAGGGAAGAAGGAGGGGAAAAAAAGGAGAGGTAGTCAAGGAACATGTATAAAGGACCCACAGACAAAGCCGAAGGGGGTAGTATCCAGAGTGGGAGGTGGGGGTGGGTGGTGGGTGTGGGAGAAGGAAAATGGAGACAACTTTACTTGAAAAACAATAAAAAAAATTAAAAAATTAAAAATTTTAAGATACCATTTAGTTAAAAATTTTAAAAATCTTCAAAGAAATAATTACAATAAAATTTTTCTATGTAAAAAATAAATAAAAAATAAAATTGGATACTGTCAACACTTTCTTTACCCATTTATGTTTTTCTTTTTTGACTTTTGCAATTCTAACAAAAGGTAGACTATAATAAAATCAACACTATATGCTCTTTACCCACCTGATCACCAAATCTTAACATTTTACTTTTGTTCACAGTTAACATTTGCTCATTTTCTTCTCTTTCTCTCCCTTTCTCTCACACTCTTTCTCTTTTCACACAAACACATGTGCACACCCATTTGCACACACAGAGTATACAAATGTACATTTTTCACTGAATAGTAAATTTCAGACATCAGGCTACTATGCTAGGCTACCTCATGCTTAGATATACCAATATGCATTTCCTATGGTAAAGCACTTTGCTTTGCCTTACAAAACGACAAAACTACAATGGCACCTGAAAAATCCAATATTAACACACTGATACTTATTTTATTTTTATTGTTTATACTATTATAGATGTCCACATTCCTCCATGCCACCCTTTCCTTCTGGCCATCACCAAATTGTTGTCTGTGTCCATGGGTTTTGTATGCATGTTCTTCGCTAATCCTTGTGTCTTCTTTTATCCAGTCCCCTGCACCCCCTTCCCCTCTGACAGCTGTCTGTTCTGTGTATCTGCGCCTCTGGTTCTATTTTGTTCGTCAGTTTATTTTGTTCATTAGATTCCACACATAGGTGAGATCCTGTTGTATTTCTTTGACAAACTGGCTTATTTCACTTAGCATAATAATCTCTAGGTCTACCCATGCTATTGCAAAGGTAAGAGTCCCCACCCCCCAGCAGACTGGTGCAGCCACTGTGGAAATGTTAAAAATGGGATTGTGTTTTGACCCAGCAGTTCCACTTCTGGGAATATATCCTAAGAATCCTGAAACACCAGTTCAAAAGAATGTGTGCACCCCTCTGTCATTGGCTATTTATATATCTATTTACAATAGCCAAGATCTGAAAACAACCCAAGTGCTCATCAGTAGATGAGAGGATAAAAATCTACGGTAGACTTACACAGTGGAATATGGCGCACCGATACTTTTTAATATTGAGTCCATTTTCAAATTTCCCCAAGTGTTTTACTCTAATTTCCCCAAGTGTCTTAAAAATACCCATTTAAAATAATTAAAATATCAAGTATTGTTTCCATAGAGAAAACCACTCTGAAATTGATAAGAAGCAGAATAATGTCTGAATGGAGACTTCTCTCCCAATTTGCTGTAATTTAGTATATTTCACATTTCATTTATGTTACCAAAATTTATTTGGTCTCTTAATCCCATTAATGATATATACAAAAAGGGAGATAATATGTTATGATTTTTTAAACTTATTTCTGATAACTGAAAGGGGGAATGTGAAAAAATTAGGTCAAGTGAGAAAACATGATATTTGTTAGTAGAATAAAATGGTGAATACAAGTCTACTGCCATGACAAGATCAAATTTCTTCCAAAGATATTTGTGCTTTTCATAATATTACAATGACTTTAAGAGGTATTTTTATTCCAACAAAATATTATAAAAAGTTATTTCCAAAACAATAAACTAATGTAGGTTAACCCAATAAAAAATAAAACAGGAAATGTTGCATTATTTATAGATTGACTATAAAGAAACAATGAAAAGCATTAACTTTACTTTAGACAATTTGGACAGCCAAAATTTAAATGTCATCAAACAAAAATCACAAAAAATATTTCCTGAATATGTTACTCCTTCTACAAAGCATGAGTGATTCACTAAAAGTTCCATTTCATAGGTTCACACCTGTTCATATGTTATGAAGAGATGTTCAATGATTAATCAAATTTTAACATCTGTCATCATACTGAAGCATGGTATGCAGAAGTATAGTGATGCATAATAATTATGAGAAGAAAATACTTGATGTACACATTACTGGTAAAAAGTCAAAAATTACAGAAAAATTCTTCTACTTTGACTTCATCATTTGACTTATAATATGTAATAAAACCATAACCATTTAAAATGATCCTTTAGAAGTTAATCTTCACTAAAATGACATTTTATTTGGCCTATAATTGATTATCATAGAAAAGAAAATTTAAAGTAAAATGAAGTTAAAAGATGAAGAAAATAAGAAGCAAGCACAATTCAAATACCAACAATCTTCTATCATTGTATTCTTTTTTCTTTCCTTTAACATTTTTTTATTGTTGTTCAATTACAGTTGTCCCCGTTTTCCCCCATTACTCTCCCCTGCCCTGCCCACCTCCCCCATTCAATCTCCCCCTACCCATTGTCTCTATCATTCTATGACTGTTAAATATAGGTAAGAGATTGTTCTCCACACAATTTTGCCTTTCTTTTAAACATAAATCTCTCTCTTTTTTGTTAAGAATTCAACAATAAGCATGTTGACCATAGTATTTAATTAATTTTGTGGCAATTTTTATGTTTTTTGTTATTTTTATGTGATTGATTAAAAACAGTGCTTTCTTACCTTGTTTGTATTTTTTAATTGTTAAAGTGAACATTGCATCATTGATTGTGACTTGATATTTCTTGTTATTGAATAAAAAATCATTATATATAATAAAAGCTTTTTTGCTTAAGTTTTTACAATTGCTTATATTGTTTATGACATATTATTTGTTATTAAATATTTTACAGCCAAGTATAGTTATACTTTCCACATTTTTGATTTGACATTTTGATGTAAATAATAACTTTATACTATAAAAATAAAGGTGTCAATATTTTAAAGGTCAATTCAAAGAGCCAATATTTTCTAATGATAAATTCTTGATGATGACAAAATCATGCATTGATAATCTATTCAGTGCACAAGATAGAGCACTGAATTTAAATAAAATTGATTAAGCCCTGGCTGGTGTAGCTCAGTGGATTGAGTGCGGGCTGGGAACCAAGCAGTCCCGGTTCGATTCCCAGTCGGGGCACATGCCTGGGTTGCGGGCCAGGTCCCCGTGAGGGCCATGTGAGAGGCAACCACACATTGCTGTTTCTCTCCCTCTCTTTCTCCCTCCCTTCCCCTCTCTCTAAAAATAAATAAAAATAAAATCTTAAAAAAAAATTTAAATAAAATTGATTAAGAAAATTTAACTAATACACTCACAGATTCTATACTTTACATAACTTGTAAGAAACTATGACTTGTCAACTTTTCTTGTTTCTCAAAAAAGAATATCCAAAATTGTCTGAAATTACTACCAAATCTTTTTTCTTTTTCCCAACTATTTGTAAATGAATTTTCTACATCCACTTCGCCCAACACAACATGTACCAGAGAAAGCAGAATAGGAGATCTGAGATTCCAGCTGTGATCTATGAAGATAGGTATTAGCCAAATTTACAAAAGTATAACAATGCGAATCTTCTCAATAATTGTTAGTTTGGACATATATTGTCATTTATCAAAAAATGCATTGTTCATATTAACATGTCTTGGATATATTAAGTTTTTCATAAATTTAAATAAGTATTTTTGTTTTAATTTGTAAGAAATTAAACATTAATTGTTATAACCCACATAAATAGAAGATTTGGTGATAATCAATTACTAGCCGACATCCCGAGACATGGTCACTTTCATATAAATTAATGGGCAGCCTGCTGTCCTTCCAGGACCAGGACTTTTCTCATTTCCATCTTATTCAAACATGATTCACCTTTGATCTTACCATGACCTAAGATTTCTCTTCAGTCTATTGCTACATCAACATTTACAAATGCAAATATCATTCATTTTAATTTAATGACTATGGAATTTGGTTTTGGAAATGAACACCAGTTTTACGGTTTTACATTTTTATAGAATATTCTCTATGACATCTAACTTTATAAGAAATATGATTATGTAATTTTTACTCAGTATACAGTAGGTTAAGTAAAAAAACATGAGTCTGAAATGTTTTCTTATATTAGCATATTTTGATGTACAGTATTTTCAGGAATAATTTTGGTGTAATTATTTGCTTCTTAAAAGCATGAGATAATACTGTAATTTGAGTATAACTACTGAATGCTACATAAAGCAAAAATACAAATACTTCATGGTGGTAGGACAATTAATTTTTGACAAAAGTTAAAATGCTAAAAGAAAATGAAAAAAATAGCTTGAGACCTTGAAATTAACAATATATGTTCCTCTCTTGAAAGATTAGAATGCCTTCTAAAATTAAAAGAAGTGTTGAATTTGGGAAAGTTGCATTCATTTACTTAGATATTCCATGAACATATGATATATAAACTATAAAATTTTTTGATGAAATAGATAAAACTTCATGTTAAATATGCAGAAATATATTTAAATTTACCAAAAGAATTTAGTAAGGTTTTCTGCACCCCAGAAATGCTAATTATTGCTATTCAAATATACTGTTCTAAATACAATGGTACAGTACATACACAGCTTCCAGTCACTGCTTATTTACGTTCTCATCTGAAAAGAGATGTCCTTTCACTGCTCAGTTATAACAGCTTACACCACCACAAGCCATTTCTAGCCTCAGGGCCTTTACACAATATATGGGTGCAGCCACTGTGGAAAGCAGTATGGAGTTATCTCAAAAAAAATTAAAAATGTTACCACTTTATGACCAAACAATCCTACTTCTGGGATTATATCCACATAAGCCCAAAACACTAATTTGAAAGAATATATTCACCTTTGTGTTCATGGGTGCGTTATTTACAATAGCCCGGATTTGGAAACAGCCCAGTTGCCCATCAGTAGATGAGTGGATGAAAAAAGCTGCGGTACAACTGCACAACAAAATACTTCTCAGTTGAAAGAGAAAGAATTCTTACCTTTGGTGAAAGCATGAATGAACCACTAGGGTATTATGTGAACTGAAATAAGCCAGTCAGAGAAAGGTAAGTACCATATGATTTCAATTACATGTGGAATCTAATGAACAGAATAAACTAAAAGAGCGGAAACAGACTCATGGATACAAAGAACAGACTGACAACTGTCAGAGGGGAAGGGTTTGGGAGCTGGGTGGGAAGGGTAAAGGAATTAAGCAAAGGAAAAAAAGGAAGAAAGACTCATGACAACGGAGGACAGTAGGGTGATGTGGGTGGGGTGGTGGGAGGGGGTAGAAAGGGTAAAGGGGGGACACATGGTGAGAGAAAAAGGCCTGACTTGGGTGGTGAACACACAATAAAACAAACATACTATACACTGTAGAATTATATACCTGAAACGTATATAATTTTATTAACCAATATCACCCCAGTATATCCAATTAGAAAGATCTCTCCCCTGGACACCTGTCATAGATTGCTTTTACACATGTAGAAAACTTTATCTTAAATATGACTTTCCTTGACAGGGTTTCACTGACCACCTAACATAAGTTACCTTCTGCCCAAAGAGCTGTATTAGCATCTTAATTGCAATCACAGAAGTGTTTGTACACATGTATCTATAAGCATCTCATCAGTACCTTTTTTACAATGCATTTTTAAATATATAATATGTTTCCATTCTTAAAAGAAACATATACATTTGTTAGCTGAATAAAAATAATTAAAATTATTTGCAACGCATCGCATGGAACATTCTCCCAGAGAGGTCATATGTAAAGTCACAAACCAAGTCCTAACAAATTCAAGGAAATTGAAATTGTATCCAGTATCTTCTCTGACTATAATGAAATGAAACTAGAAATCAGCAACAGTAGGAAAACTGGAACATCCTTATATATGTGCAAGTAAAACAGCAGACTCCTGAACAATCAATGGGTCAAAGGAGACATCCATAGGGAATTTTAAAAATATCCTGAAACAAATGAAAATGAAACACACCATACGAAAAAGAACATCATAGATACTGTAAAAGCAGTTTTAAGAACGAAGTTTATAGCTATAAAAACAGATTAAGAAAAGAAAAATCTCAAATAAACAACCTTACTTTACAACAAAAGGAATTATAAATAGAAGAAAAAACTAAGCCCAGATGTAGTATATGGGAGGAAATAACAAAGATCAGAGCAGAAATAAATGAAATAGAAATTAAAGAATAATAAGAAATACCAACAGAAATAAGAGCTGTTTTTTTAAACAAAACTAACACACCTTTAGCAAGATTTAGAAAAATAGAGATAAGACTCAAATAAATGAAAACAGAAAGGGGAGACATTACAATTAGTCCTGCAAAAATACAAAGGATCACTAGGCTACTATGAAACACTTTTTTCTCCAAGCAATTTATAATATAGTAAGAAATTGTGCTAATAGCAATGTGTACTTGCATTCATTATTTTCAATGGCTTATAAGATTTTGTGAACCTACTCATTATAAGGTGAAATATATGAGGTCTATCTGGAAAAAGTCCAGCCACTGTTAATATAATGAGACTGCTTTGTGCGGCATTGATGTAGCTTGGCAGCCAAGGAGAGTAGACTGGAACGCACATGCGTGAAAATGACAACTTCGCTTGTACTAGTTAGTGGGGGCGGTAGATGCTGTTGAGTGAGCACGTTGTACTGTGTGGCTGTCTCATTCAATGACTGAGCAAAAGAGCAA
>PVJI01023641.1:0-23196 GCA_004026765.1 Micronycteris hirsuta
TCATGCAGAACAGGAGCGGGGACCAGATGGGGAATAGGCTGTGTGAAGCTCCACACTAGGCAAGAGTTAGCTAATCTTCAGAAGGCAAAACAGACTGCTGGGAAATGTGCGAGCCAGAAAGAGGCAGCATCAGCTGTGTCTGCAGCTGGATAAACCAGAAGCTGGGGAACTGGAGTCAGAGGGAACGCCGGAGACACTGGAGAGGTGGAGGTGAGAGGCGCGTGGCCCCATGTGGCAAGAGTGGAAATGGCTCTTTCATCCTTGTTTATTTTACTCATAAAAGAAAGTTATTGCTATTACCACTTCCTACACTCTAATTTTTCTTTTAAATCTCTGCTCGGGTTAGACATCACTTGGCTTGTAATGAGCACGGTGAAATGCCGTGCTCCCAGTGTAGTAATCTGAAGCAACAAATGTGGGACAACAGAACAGCCCAGACAATAAAAATAATTGTCAACCCATTTAACTCGCTCTGTGGCCAAATTATACTTTCATAAATGATAAAGGTAGATGTGCTCACAGGTTCCTCGCTAACAAGGTCACCAGTTTCATGTGAATATTTTCCGCAGCTGCTGCTTTCACACCTAGCGAGGGGAGCGGCTCCAGCTATGTAGGGCAAGGCCGGGAATGCTAATGAGTCAAACAGATCAGTCCAAAATAGAAACATAAACCTCCAATTCATCAGGACACGACAGTTACGAAACAAGCACTGGGGAGAAAGGATCTGTGTTCAGGAATTCAACACTGCAACATTGCTTGAATTTTTGACATAGTTCTTGACCCAGGCTTGGCAAAATGTGTGTGCTGTAAATAGAGGGACAGGGGAAAGGTTACAGGGGACCATTCTGTAAACATGCATTGCACTTTTAGAAGACTTAACAAAGAATACATTGAAAACATGCTTCATTTTCTCTTTACTAGAATTGCTAATAGAGAACCTGTCAGTAGCCACATCATGTGCTATAGGACAAAGTAAAAATTTAGAATTCGCAGTGATACAAGTGGCATTAGTAATGAGTGCAACAGAAACTTAATTTGAGGATAAAATGAAGTCATCCTTTACTATTGTCTGTTCAAGTCGAGATTGTAACACCCCTAAATGACAAATCTTCATTTCATATGCTTCCCCATTTCTTGTGCATTGAGGTCCTAGAATTGGGGTCTCACTGCAGGGCCCGAAGAGGGTAAAAGTGCAACCGCAGGGGCCGCGGAAGGGAAAGGGGCAGTACCACCAGACGCAGAAAACACAGTTTGCACAAGGACGGCGTCCGAGTGGAGGTCCTGGCACAGCACAGAAGGCCAGTAGCTTTCAGACTACAACTTCAGATGACACTTTGTGGCATGGTGAAAAAGTCACCAAACTCCTACAAAGGTGCAGTTTGAATGTGTGCATTATACTAATGGAGGTAATGAATAGAGGGCTAGCACTCAGAAGAACTGCTCAACTCCATCAAAATCTTACCTTGGGAAATGTCATTGAGATACTAATTCTCAAACCAATTCCCTAGTATTGAGGGGACCAAGTTCAAAAATCGTAGAAGTAAAGACCAATGCTTTTACAACCTCAGGTAACAGATGTGAGATGGTTATTTCTAGGAACCAGGCTTGATCCTCTGATGCTCTTTACGTGGTACTTATTTATTTGTAAATTGTCTCTATAAATGGCCACAAATCTACTGAAAGAAAGGCAGGCACACAGAGAAGTCTGGCAAGCGCTTCACACACTAGGTTTGCATTAAAAAAAAAAAATTAGCCTAGGGACTTGTGAAAGAATAAAGGCACAAATGAAGAGGATCACACGATTTGAGGGAAGAATAAAGAGATAAATGATTCTAAAATGCTAGCAATGATTTACCTAATTAGTCTTTGACGGCTCGAAATGTGTCCTGAAGAAAAAGGCACGCAGCAATCTGGGAGTCATGTGTGCACAAGAAAAGCTGGGTTAATGAACTGTAGGCACGAGAACAACATCCACCTGGACTGTATAATTATAATTAAAACTACTTGATATATCAGGACCTTCAAAAACTTTCTTAGAGCTAAAGTTTATTAATAAAACCTACCTTGAGTTTTGCATCATGTTAATTATTTTACCTATAGGGGACTTTTTAAAAATTATCAGGATCTTTTTTTCTGATTTGGTAGCTGAGGGAAAGTAAGCTAAAGAAATGTAGAAAAAGTCTTTAACGATTTGTTTCAATTTAACATTCAACAAGGGAGAGATTTGTCCTCTGCAGATTTTAAGCGATTTAAATAGGGCCATTTATGTTCAGCTCAATTAAGTTACTGATCATTCCATTCTTATAGCAATAAAGTGTCCTTAACCCATTATTACTGTAGAGCATAAAATAGCCTGGGCTGTCCAATCTTTCATTCCAAACCTTGCATGGCTCATGCAGAGATTATTAACCTGGGCCCAGTTCTCCTTCTATTAGGTAATAGTAATTGGGCCTGATAGTCTAGACTTGCTCCTTGATAGAGCAAAAAGGGAAAGCTAGAGAGTTCCCAGAAAAAAAGATCTACCTATTAAAAAAAAAAAAATCTTTACAATTGCAAGTCTTGGGACATTTAAAGAAAAAAAAAATCACACAGGTCAAAGGTATCCTGGAAGAATTCTTCTGTTGAATATAAGAAGGTAACTGATGTCACTCACTCCTCGAGATTAATCATGTCATTGATATAACAACCAAGGTAAATGGCAATGTGATACGGGTGTATGCATTAGTATAAAGCAATTGTTTAATTTGCTTCCATCTAACCAGTATTTCCTCTGGGTTCTCATTGTGTCAAGCACTAAGGAAACAAGGGTGGAAAGAGGTATGTCCAGTCCACCAGGAACTCTCAGGTCAGTTAAAAACTTCTGTCCAAATGGTGGGAGGAGAATTCTCTTTCTAGCAATGCCCAACTCAGAACAATGAGACACACTGTGAGTTAAAGATATAAAAATATATATACTAAATAAAAATCTGTTTAAAGACATTTTAGATCTACTTAGGTTGAATTGCCCAATTACACAAATGAAAATACAGGACATCCAGGTAAACCTAAGTTTCAGATAAACAACAATTTTTAATATAATTGTTGCAATGTTGGGACATACTTATATTAAAAATTATGCTAAAATGATTTATCATTATTTGGCATTCACATGTAACTAGGCATCCTATAATATTATATATATATCTACATTTGTACCAGAATGCCTTCCATAAAGGCACTGAAAATAATAGGTGTTGGCCAGGGCATGAAGCAGCTGGAACTCTGCCTTTCGGAGTGTAACTTGGTGCAAGTACTGTGGAAAACTCAGTGGTATATCTGCAAAGTCCCAACAGAATGGAGTAGTATGACTTGGCAGTTCCATACCTGGGTATATGTACCCAGCAGAAATGTGTATGTAAGTCACCAAAAAGCAGGTTCAAGGATGAGCATAGCAACCTTTCTCATAATAGCTCCAAAATGGACACAATGCAAATATCCATCACAAGCAGTCTTGTAGAACTATACACAGCAATAAATGTGCATTATAAGTGCACACAGCAACAGAAGTTACTTGAGAAGCCAGAAAAAAATGGTCTACATACCACACCGGTTCTGTGTATACAAAGTGCGAGGTGATAGAAATAAACTTAGTGTTAGAAAGACGGAAGAGAGGTCTCCTTTTGGCAGCAAGGTAAACCTTCTGATGAGAAGGGGTCATTTCTCTGTGGTTATGTTCTTTGTTTGCATCTGGGAAGGAATTACACCGGGGTACTCAGGTTGTGATAATCATCAAGATGTACACTTAGGATCTGGGAATTTTTGTCATATGTTTTGATATTTATCATATTAAAAATAATTTTTAAAATGCTTAAAAGAATTGGCTTTACTCAGTTGTAAAAAGAAATCTACTTTTGATAGATGCAGGAATCATGATGTGTTATAGGGTCCTCTGTGAAACAGAGGGTTCCTCTGCGAAACAGAACCAATGAGATCAATAGATATATAAATATATAATGTATTTATATTACTTGATTTATTATCTATATGATTTGACATGATTAATTATAATAAACTGGCTCATGGAATTATGGAGGAGTCAGCTTTTGTGGGCCAGCAGGTGAAGACCCAGGAGAGTGGATGGTGCCGATGAAGTACGGAGGCTGCCTGCTGGCAGAGTTTCCTCTTGCTCAAGGGAACCAGGATTTTAGCCTACTCGAGCCTTCGATTAATTGGGCAAGGCCCACCCTACATTAGGGAGAGCAAGATGCTTTACTCTGTGCCTACTGATTTAAATATTAATGTCATCCGTAAACACCCTCCTAGCTGACACTATAATCAGAGCAGTATTTTCAAGTCAAAGTCCACGTTTGTTCACACCAGTCTCTCTTCAGTTCTCCATTGCTCACATATTAAAAACCCAAACTCTTTAGAAAAACGCTTGAGTTCCTCCTGTTCCTTCGACACCCCTCTCCCAGACCACCCTCACTACACTGTGGGCTACCTCTCTTTCTGGTTTTGTTTATTTTACACAGTCCACACCTGCTTCCTCCACCCGCTGGGTCCCTGGACGGCTCTGTATTTTCCAATCTCTCCATTTTCGATTGCGATGCTTTGCCTGTTTTCTAATCCTGGAATTAGCCATTCCTACTCTGTCCCCCTCTCCACCTGAAGCTCCATGTGGTGTAGGACACAGGCCTGGAATTAAGCTTAAAGTGCCCACTTAAGCCCCACAACTCAGCTTCTTGACACTGAGCAAACCACATCATTTCCTAACCTGTTAATATCAGGGTTCAAACTAGGAAATGGACCAGAGAGGTGGTTGTCAAACGTTTCTACTTCAATCTGCCTTATAAGGTTCTTTTGTCTTTTTAAAAATGCAAGTGAGTGCAAGGATACACAGTAAAAACTTCCTTTCTCCACCCTGTAATCCTTACCAGAGGCAACAAACGTTATCAGCTAGTCATTTAACATTTCTGAGCTATTTTACTTGTATACGAGAAGACTAAACAGTTTCTCCTCTCTTGAACAAATGGTGACACACCATATTTGCTATTTTCCATGATGCTTTTTTAAAAATTTAATCTCTATTGTATTTTTTAATACCATTTAGTTCCCTTATACGTACCCCACCCGCACAATCACCACACTGTTGTCCGTGCCCATGAGTCCTGTTTCCTCTTTGCTCAATCCCTCCATCCCTTAACCTCCCCCTCACCATTAGCTGTCATCTGCTCTCCATCTGTAAGTCTGTCTCTATTTCGTTTGTTAGTTCAGTTTGTTAATTAGATTCCACACATGAGTGAAGTCATATGGTATTTGGCTTTCTCTGACTGGCTTATTTCACTTAGCATAATGTTCTCCAGGTTCATCTGTACTATTGAAAAGGTTAAAATTTTCTTCTTTTTTACAGCTGAGTAGAGTTCCATTGTGCAAATGTCCCATAGTTGTTTTATCCACTCATCTATTGATGGACACTTGGGCTGCTTCATATCTTGGAATTTGTAAATAACACCACAAAGAACACAGGGTTGCTTATGTTCTTTCAAATTATATTTTGGGTTCCTTCAGATATATTCCCAGAAGTGGGATTGCTGGGTCAAAAGGCAGATCCATTTTTAATTTTTTGAGGTATCTCTATACTGCTTTCCACAGTGCCTGTACCAGTCTGCTTTCCCACCAACAGTGCAAAAGGGTTCCCCTTTCTCCACATCCTTGCCAGCACTTGTTTGTTATTTATTGATGACAGCCATTCCGACAGGTGTGACATGGTATCTCTTTGTGGTTTTAATTTGCATTTCCCTGATGATTAGTGACGTTGAGCATCATTACATATGTCTGTTGGCCATCTGTGTGTCCTCTTTGGAGAAGTGTCTATTCAGGTCCTTTGCCCATTTTTTTAAATTGGGTTCTTTGATTTTTTTTGGTGTTGAGTTTTGTAAGTACTTTATAAACTTTGGATATTAATTTCTTATCAGATGTATCAGCGAATATGTTCTCCCATCTGTGGGTTGTCTTTTTTTTTTAAAGATTTTATTTATTTATTTTAGAGAGAGGGGAAGGGAGAGAGACAGAGAGGGAGAGAAACAGCAATTTGTGGTTGCCTCTCACATGGCCCTTACTGGGGACCCGGCCCGCAACCCAGGCATGTGCCCTGACAGGGAATCGAACTGGGACCCTCTGGTTCCCAGCCCACGCTCAATCCACTGAGCTACACCAGCCAGGGCTGGGTTGTCTTTTTATTTCATTGATTCCTTTGTTGTGCAAATAATTTTGAAAGGGAAATTAAGAAAACAATTTCATTCACAATTGCTTCAAAAAGAAAAAATACCTAGGACTAAACCTAACCAAGGATGTAAAAGACCTGTACACAGAAAATTATAAGACACTGCAGAAAGAAATTAAAGAAGATAGAAATAAGTGGAAGCACATACCGTGTTCATCGTTAGGAAGAACTAACATAAAAATGTCCATACTACCCAAAGTAAAATATAGATTCAGTGCAATTCCTATCAAGATTCTAATGATATATTTATCAGAACTAGAACAAATATTTCAAAAATTTATATGGAACCACAAAAAGCCCTGCATAGCAACAGCGATCCTGAGAAAGAAGAACAAAGTTGGAGGAATCACATTACCTAATATCAAACTATACTACAAGGCCACAGTAATCAAAACAGCATGGTTCTGGCATAAAAACAGACAAATGGATCAATAGAACAGAATAGAGAGCTCAGAAATAAACCCACACCTTTATAGTCCTTAATATTTGACAGAGGAAGCAAGCACATTCAATGGGCTAAAGATAGTTTATTCAAAAAATGGTGTTGGGAAAAGTAGACAGATACATGCAGAAAAAGGAAACTAGACCACCTTCTTACATCATACACCAGAACAAACTCAAAATGGATCAAAGACTTAAATGTTAGAGCCCAAACCATAAAAATCCTAGAAGAAAACACAGGCAGCAAAATCTCGGACATAGCTCACAACAATATTTTATCAGATATCTCTCCCCAGGCAAGGGAAATAAAAGAAAACATAATGCTTTTCTTCATTTAACTGTATAAAATAAGAGATAACTTCATATTTGCACAAACGGAACCTAACCATCCTTTATAGCTGCATAGTATTCCATTGTATGAATTTTCATAATATATTTAAGTAGTGACCTAATGATGGCAGTTAGATTATTTTCAGTTTTTTTGGTATCACCTATAATGCTACAATAAATACTTCATTCTATAATTTGTTTCACATATGTGTGGATTACATCTAGTGGGTAAATTCTTAAAGGTAGAAATGCTAGGTAAAACAGTATACACATATGTAACTTTGATGGTATTATTAAATTTCATTTGATAGAGGTGTGTCAACTTATGCTCTATTAGTGTTGTCTGACAGTTTCTACTGCTTTCACACATTTTCTAACAGAATGTGCACTAAACCCTTTGTTCTCTGGTAATATAATTAGTACAAAATGTCTCCATGCAGTTTTAGTTTGTAGTTCTATTATTATTATTGAGCTGGAGTGTGTTTTCACTCATTTAAGATCTGTTTATATTTCCTCCCGGAATTCCTACCTTAAAACTACCTGATCACAAAAGTTGCCCTTTTACCTACTGAGTTGTTGGTATTTTCTTAGCAATTTTAGATATTCTTTATATATTTATGAAAGAGCCCTTTGCAATATGAGTCACAAATGTGTCTTTATTGGTGTTTTGACTATGGTAGTTTTTAACATATTGATAGTTTTTGTTTTATGTGGCTCAGTTCAACAATCTTTTTTCAATAGCTTTTGGGTTTTATGCCATATTAAAGAGTCTTCCTAATAATATGACTATTTAAAAAATTTCTTCCTGTAGTCTCTTCCTACTAATTTATTTATATTTTACATTTGTCTTGGATTCATCTCAAATTTATTCTGCTGTAAAGCATGAGGTTTGAATTCAAATTTACCTGTACAGGACATTCAGAACTAACTCATGAAAACACTTACCTTTTTTGCCCATATTTTACTAATTGTCATTCGAAAAAATACATAATTTCTCAAGCCAGCTATAAACTTGGTAGCATTTTTAAATGTAAAGGAGCAGAGTAATAGACATCTGTGAGATCATTTGTCTCACATATGGACTTGTGGTCTCCTGTTTGTAATACATGTCACTCCCTGACCCACCAGCACATTCCCTTAGGGCCACCAGGCATTTGGGACCCAAATATTGGTAATCTCTGTCACCTCTCCTATTGCCAAAGTGTGCATAATTCCAAGTCTCTCCCTTCCCCAGCTATTAGTCCCTCATCTTTGAATATGATTTATGGTGCTATAAAAGGCAACCCTCACTGTTATTTTATTTTGTATTTATAACGAGAAGGGGTAAAGTTATTTGAAGCCAGATTATTAAAGAAAAGCACTGACTCAGGGGCATCCTGAAATCTCTAGGAAGAAACTTAATTATATCTCATTAAAAAGCTTAATGCTGTCTGGCGATTTGAGTATATTAAACATTTCAAGGTTCAGTTCAAGGTTCTTGTCTTTATGCAAAACTCACCTCTGGAAAGTTCAATGGCATTTGTGTTAAGGTCTCTCCACTTGGAATGCCCAACTGGCATAGGTAACCTCTTCTGCTATTTTTTGGATGTGGGCTATCACTGCAAAAGTTTTTTCTCTCCTAGTTGATACACATTGTCAGCATTATACCTTTTCCACTTCAATTACCATGTATAATGGTTTTGTGAGTTTTCCTTAATCCTAACTTAGATGGACAGGCATTTTTCTAAGAATTTCTAATACTTTTGTTATGTATATAATCTTCATTTTCATCTTAAAAATACATATTGATGGTTGAAAGAGGATGCAAAAATGGAGAAAACCACGGAGGTGATTTGGGGGAGGGAGGACGGAAACTAAGAGCTCTGTTTCGGAGTGTCATTTCTGAGGCATCTGTTAGTCACAAAGAAGGAGCTGTCAGGAAGGAAGTCAGGGTACCTGGGCTGAAGATAGAGACTCAGGGCTCATCACCATAGAGAGAATGGGGTGAAATCACTTAGAAGAAAGTGAAGCTGGGAAACAGAGGAGGGCCTGAGAACATGCTCTGGAGCTGGTTTAGAGGAGAAAGAATTTGCAAAAGAGTGAAAAATCAGCCAGGGCAGCAGGTGAGACAGCAGAGCCAAATTCCAGAGGATTTGAGAGAGGAGGTGGTGGGAGAGTGGTCAGTTGTGTGATTGTTGCAGTGAGGTAACCGAATGGGGAATGGCCTGTGGGTGTGGGGAGAGGTCTCGGTGATTATGTGAATTCAGGTCAGATTGAACAGGACAGTGGAGAAATTGGAGACAGCAAGATCAGACAAGTCATTTCAAAATAACTGAATGATGAAGTGAGGAGACGGGATGGGCAGGAGGGGAGAGACAGCTAAAGAAGGGCCATGTGATTTTTAAGGTCTTATAGACAATGCAGACCAACAATGGGAAGGCACACCGGGACTGCTGGGTGGTGGGACTTGCCCACTTGCAGCTTGCAGGTATAAATTTACATGGAAGCCTTGGGTGATTTTGTCCATTAAGCTGCTAGGGGGCAGCTAAAAAGAAAGGAGATGGTTGGGGTTAACCAGAAATAGGGCTTGCCAGGTAAGGAGCCAGTCTTTAGGGAAAGAGAGATTTTAGGAAATGTGGGAAATGGGATCATGGACTTCAAAAGAGCAGAGAGCTTTGAGGGAGAAAGGAAGAGAAATGACTTAAGAATACAGTCTCATGTCTTTCTCTTTTTTATAAACAGGAAGATGTGTGAGTAAGAGTGGTTTATTAGATGTCTCCTAGGTTTCCATAGTCACAAAACTCACTGCATCACTCCTGCCTGTTCTGACAGTCTCAAGTGTGAGTGACATAACGGGAGACTTTATCGATACACGAAGTGGCAAATTCTATAACCCAGCTGACAGTAAAACTGTCCCTCCTGAGTTTTCTAGACAGAATTCTAAGTGAACCATAATTTGGAAACTAGAATAATATCACCTTACATAAATTTCCCATTCATTCAGAATAATAGCATCTTTGTTTTTGAACTGTGATATAATATTCAAATAAGTAAGACACGAGGTGGGAGTTGTTGGGAGTACCTTCTGAGATTTTGGTATACGAAGTAACTGATTTACCTGATGACCTGCGCGCTTTATAAACGAGCGGTTGAACGCTGACAAATTTCAGTCTTAAATCCTGATTTGATGAATCAATGGTGCATTTATAAAAGTGAACAAAAACCTTATGATACACTGGGGTTCACCACCTGCTTCCTGACACAGGCAGTAGAATGTGGGAGGACATGGAAAAGAAAATGGAAAAGCCACCACGGTATTGGGAAGCATGTGAGCTACGGGCATGCTTGCTATCAAGAAAACAAACCAAGTCATAGGTCATCTACATCACATCTGATATGTTTGTGTCCTTTCTTCCTCTTCGGCCACAGAGCCTTGCCTCCTGAATTCTGACCCCGCCCTCCAAGCCCTGAGCAGAATATTCTCCAAAGTTTTAGTTAATGTTTCCCACATCCTGGTCCAAGGAATAATGACAGGTTGGCTGCCTCAAAGTGTCCTCAGAAGCTTTGGGAAAATGGAGGTTTCAGGGTCCTGTCCCAGAAATCTTCATTCAGTAGGTCTTAGGAGGGGCTCAGGAGTCTAATTAAAAATAGATTTGCCCAACTAATCATGACACTTAGGCAGAGTGGGGAATCACTACTGTAGATTATGTAATGGATAAAATCAATGAATAATTTTAATTATTTGTATAATAAAACAGAAAATATAATAAAATTAGGAATTTTAACTTTAAATGCTGATGTTCTTTGAGCTCTAATAGCTCAAGGACGATGCCATCAGGAGCACCGTGACACCACCCTGACGGGCAGAGCACACTGGTCTCAGTGCGTCGGGACGTACACGGCGTGACGGAACAGAGAGACCTTCCGCATCTTCTTTTCGTTTGTTTAAGAGTGGTGATGGTCCATGGCTACTTGAACAAACTGACGCTTAATTCACTTAGCAAGACCAGAATTCATGTGTCAGGTCCTCTTGTGAGCAATGTAGAATCTAAATAAACATAATCACAGGGATTGTGGTGGTTGATTGAGGTAATGAACAACCGACAAGGGCAATTCCACCGATAACGCAAAGGTCACCTTCAGAGACACTTAGAAATCTGAGCACATGATAGACAGATGTCAAGTATGCTTGTGAACAGTTTGATTATTAATAATTAACTTACAAAATATAAGTGGAAAATAAAATTTCTTAAATTAATAAATTACCTTACCTCGCAAGTGATTTTAAATACATGTAAGTAATCAAATTCATTAATCCATGATTTTTTGAGTTACCATCTAAATCTCTAAAAGTTTATATTTTTCATCTCTGACAGGGAAAATGAATGGGTCACTTCACATTAGGGATTGTGTTACATTCAGGCCCCTATATTCAATGAGTAATCATCATGGGTACGTACTCAAGTAAATAGCTGTTTAGACTCAATTGATTTGGAGAAGTTTTGGAGTCTTGTTGAAGATATAGTTAGCTGCTTCTCAATATCTGTACTCCTAAAAATAGAACTTCTGATTTTCAAGATTACGTAGCCATTTCGTATAAAGACTGCATTCATCACCCTCCTCCTCGCCAGGTGTGACTAAGACCCGCCCCATGGGATGTGTGGGAGAGCAGACGCACCTTCTGATGACTTCCCTAAACGGAGTAGGCATCCCTTCCTTCTCGTCCTACCAGCTGGAGTGTGGGGGTGAGGACTACAGGGAGCTGGAGCCGTCTTCCTTCCTCACAAGCAGGAGCCACTTGTTTGTTAGGTTTGGCAGAACTACAGGATAGGAGAGTCATGGAGGCCTCATGTTAACCCAGAACGACCACCTCAAGCTCATCTCTACAAGACAGAAATGAACCCTACTTTATAGGAGTCAATGCTACTTGGGGTTTTTGTTATTTTCCATCAAACCTAATCTGAAGTGACTTTGATCTCTAATAGGGTGACTCTCCAGGCAGTTGGTACTTAATCTGGCACCCTTCATATTACTGCCCTCAACTTCAGCCAACTGAAAAACAGAAAAAGAAAAAATGAAGTACAGGTTGTCATCAGGCCACTGTTTCACCCATTTCCTCTCAGGGCCAGAAACAAAGTGTGAGGTGGCAAGCCAGGTGTTTGCCTAGCAGGACGGCAGGACGGGGGTTCCTGGTGTCCTATGTAGTCCATATGCAGATAATTAATAGCGGACTGGAATAGGTAGCCAAAGATGGCTGCTTTCCATAAGGCCAGATGTGAGTTACTTCCACAGCGAGTATCTGCGGAAGAGGGAGACAGAGTGTCTTTGATGAAAGGCACTTCACCGGTGTAAAAGATGATTGTACACCATTACTCGTGGAAAGGGTTTTGTGGCAAAGACAGTTCTTAGAGGCAACTGGCTATAGACTCTCTTGTTTTTTAATAACATATGTGTCAGCCAAACAGACATATGCCGTAACAGCTTTTAATTATTTCTACTGTTTGCTTACTTCTTTGCATTAAACATGACTTTAGTCGTTTGCATGTTCTTCTGAAATCTTCCTTCCCTTATCCTTGGTAATCACTTCTTAGGTAATTGCTGCCTGGTCTGTGGGGATTTTTGTGAAAACAATCAGCCTTTCTTCAAGCCGAAACCGTTCCATTTACCTTGAAGTACTTTTTTCTTTTTTTTTTCCTATTCATAGTTTCTGCTGATCTTTCCTGGCAGGAGGGAAGTTTCGATTACGCCTGCAGTAACTTGTTCTCTTGCCTGTGGTTCAAGTATTACCCTGTTTTACAGTCATTCCCCTGGCAGGTTCAGGGTGGGGGGTGTGTCTCTGGGCAGAGGAAGTTGTCCCTTGTACTTTAGCCCTGACTTGGATAATTTCATAGGGGATTTTGAAAAAAGCTTGTGGCACATTACTAAGACTATGCTGGTTTGGATTTAATGGAAAGTGTGTGTCACTGGGGAAGAACAAAGAGGTTTTTATGTGGTCTCCCATTGAGCTCCATTAGGGTAACCCATATGACCAATTCTGAAGCTACTCCGCAGCATCTACAGTCTCAGGCGGAATTCCCTATGGAACACACACTGGTTTGAACAGCAAAAGAAAAATGTAGTGTTGCCACATCATCTGTGACATACCACGTACACAACATACAATATGCTCCATAAATAATCCAGACTAACAATGAGATGCAAAATGCACACAACTGATAAGACAGGTCTCAGTGTGAAAGGAAAGCCCAGGTGACAGATGAGGTGGGTTCCTTTGAGAGCTCTATCTTTCCCAACACCAAGTGGCAGACTGCCACTTGGATGCGAATTAGCAATCAGTTGCACATTCTTTGGAATATGTCAAATACTCTTCCTATCCAGGCACATCTCTCCCATCTGGCAGGGGTGTGTCATATTTCCACAAGGTTTCAATGAGCAGCCTGCAGTCTTGTGAGGCTCAGGGAAAGGATGCTTGACTACGTATGTGTATATATACACACCTGGTTTCTCGCTGCTCTCCTGGCCGGAGCCCACAGTTCTGACTTCTCATCACCTCCCTTCCCTAGATGAGTGTGGTCTAGGTGAGAGTGTCCTGAACTCTTAGATAGGATCTTTGTCCAAATTACTGCTGTCAGATCAAAGGCAGTCTGCCCAGTGAAAGCTGAATTTCAGACAGATAACAGTTTTTTAGCACTATGTCCAAAATATTCACTATTTCTTGTTCATCTGAAGTTTAAGTTTAACTGAGTGTCCTGTATATTTATTTGGTAAATCCGACAAGCTTAGTTCAAATTCAATTTCTGCCACTGACTCGAACATGCCATTTAATATCAAAGGTTCTCAGCTTTTCCATGATCAGAAAGAGGAGAGTGAAATTGCAGGGAAAGGGGAAAGAGATGGGTTCTAGTACTTACCTCTCCCAATATCTGGTTCCATTTTATCACTATATATTATTAATTTGACAGATTCTTATCGAAATTCTCCTGTGGGCCAAGCAATGTCTTTTGAATGAGTCACCAGAGAGGAGTAAGATGTAGGCCTCAGGAATTAATACTATTGGTTCTGTTTTACATTTACAGCAATCCTGTAACAAAATGGTTATTCTATTTTATACATAAGAAAAATGAAATACAGAGAATTTGTCATAGAACCAGTCACTAAGGGAGTTGGATATTGATGTGCTTCTGAAGATGAACTTTCCCTTGTACAATTCTGCTTCACACATCTCTCCAACGACAAGGCAGAACAAAATCTGGCACCAGAAGTGCTACAAATAAACTTCCTGTTTATTCTTTTCCCCTTGTGCATGCTTTAAAGATTCCTGGTATCCCAGAATAACCGATGGTGCTGTTCATCAGGCCAGTTCTTGTAACACGGTCAGTTGAACACAGTTGTTTCCTAGTGGGGCCATTTTGAGAGAGCTCTTTTTAACGATGCCTGTCCAAATGCCAAATTACTAATGTTAATATAGATGTGTTACTACGGAGGCAACTGGATCTTTTTACTCTCACTGACCTTCCTTCTGCAGTCTTTCTTAGATGGGACTTGGGAGCTGTAGGAAGGGTTGAGGCCCTGGGGAGAGGGGAGGATGCTTGTTGAGCACATTACTTGGAATAAAAATAGCCGAAATCTTAATGATATCTTCTTAGGTCATGTCAAAATATCCCTGGGATCAAAACAGTGGTAGCAAAGGAGCTACATGAAAACATTATACTTTCCCAGCTGCAAAGACAATGAGTTTATTCCTAATCATTCATGTACCACTTTCTCGGGAAACACTGTTCCCTTTTGGAGGATATAACCAGGAGCAGCAAAAGGGGTGGAAACGCTCCCCAAAATGAACTGACCTGTCGCTCAAGAAAAGAGCTTCTGTGACTGTGCGCAGTCTTAAAAGTTGTCCACATGAAGCAAATGTTTTTCCTGGTTTGCTGGATTTTATATATACACATACGTACAGGGTGGGGCAAAAGTAGGCTTATAGTTGCAAGTGAAACAGACTTCATTCTTGGATTATTATTATAAATTATTGTACTAGTTTCCATATGAACAATTGTAAGTGTACTTTTGCCCCATGCTCTGTGTGCGTGTACACACATATACACACACATATAATACCTGTATATACATGTACTTGTATGTGTATACACACACACACACACATCTACACACACACACATACAAAATACCTGCTCATGGTTAAAACCAGAAAAACTTCCACAAATCTTCTTAGGAAAATATCAGTATCCCAATCTCCTCTCCTATTTCTTGGAGCAACAAATTTCACTGTTCTTCTGTGAATTTATTTCCATTTTTTTCTTTTCCTTTTAAAATTACAGTTTACTTTCAATATTTTTCTGTATTAGTTTCAGATGTACAGCCTAGTGGTTAGACAATCATGTACTTTACAGAGTGGTCCCTCAGATATTTCAAGTGCCCACCTGGCCCCATATACACTCACAGTTATTTAAGATTATTGACTATATGTTTCTACTTTTAAAAATTAATTTTATTGCTACTTTTTGATATTTTAGATTTAGGCAGAATCTATGGGAAATGGGATTCACTCTCTCTCACCCTACTGTTCATCCATCGGAAAGCACCCTGTCTTCCTTCTACTACGGTGAGTCTCAGTTTTATCAATATTCTTTGTTTCTGTTGTTTTGACCTTGCAAACATTACCCACAGGTGAGTCAAGAAGTACAATATGATGACTTTTCCTTTCCTGTACCTTTTATTATCTCTGTTTATAATAATTATCTTTTTTCTTGGTGATTTAGCTCTCTGTGCTTCCCATAAATCTAACCCTATGCACTCTGTCCATTGTCTGTATCCTCTCCATCACTTCAGATCCATTAGGTATTTTGTCATTTTTGTCTTGTTAAATGGCACCTCCAGGAGCCCTTTGATGTGCCCAGTGCACACTGGCCATGCTCTGTGCCTGGCCACACCCAGCTCCCTGCCACTGGCATCTGAGGAGGTCTGCCTTTCTGATGCACTGGAACCTCTGTTTTTGATCAAGATGTTGCTCCTTTTTGGAGGAATATATTCTTTAGTACTTTCTGATAGGATTCTCGAATGTAAATGCTGAGAATGTGCATGTCTAAACACATATTCATTCTATTCTCATTCATAATCCCCAGCTGAGCTGGGTATAAAAGTCCAGGTTCAAGGTCACTTTCCTTCAGGATTTGGAGGGTATTATTCTATTATCTTCTAGTATCCTCTGTTTTGGTTGACAACTCTGACCATTTCTCACTTCGGCTGCTTTCTGTTGACCTGTTTGCTCCCTGAAGCTAATAAAATCTTCTCTTTGCTCCCAGAGTGATGGTCATATTAATATTATAAAATAACTAAGACTTGCTTAATAAGTATGCCGTTATAGCAACTACTTGCTGACATCGTGCTGGATGCTGGGTTCCCAGAAAACAATATAGACTCCAGGCAGTGTTTCAACTTCAAAGAGAGGCAGTGTCATGAAAATCAGAGATGCTGCTTTCCAACTCATAGTTTTTGTAGATTTAGACAAATACTTTAGAGGACCAACTAGTAATCTACAGATATCTTTGGTTCTTATAGCTATATATTTTATATCTGCAAAGACTATTTCCTGCTCAACACATATCAGACATTGGGAAATTTTGATCAACTATGCCAGCCATGAAACAAGCCTTGGCAAGCAGATTATTACAAGAGAGTTTCCTAATATCAAGTCAAAAATAATACAGAAAAAAATCTTTGGCCTTATCTCACAATGACAAACTAAGACATACATTTGATACTGATGAGAGAAAATATATAATAGGATCTAATTCTGGACAGTTGCTTCTCTTTATCAAGAGTTTATGGATCTTACTTCCAGAGTTAAATACAATTCTCAGTAATAACCAGGAAGGCTTCTTCATTACTTCATGATTAGAGTGAGCATCTGTAGATGCCAATAGGAAGTAAAGTCATAGACACCTAATCACATAGGACAGTCATCACAGTGTTTATGGCCAAAGCTTCCAGACATTAATAAACCCAGTGAGGATGTCAGAACATTTAGCTCATCTGTGTGTCATCAGCTTGTCCATCAGTTAAAAATAGGAGGCAAGGTTAAGGAAATAAGAAATTCAGAATTAATGTGATGGAGAAAGAGTTCACCATGGAAATAAAAGCGCAGAAAAAGAAAAGTCTGGGGTTAGCCTGAGACATTCTGCCTTTTCTTTGGATGAGGGCAGTGCACAGTGCAGCATCAGAAGAGTTGCTAGGAACCCAAACAATCTGTGTGGCCCTGGGTTTTTAAGGCTATTCAGAGTATCAGACCCACCTGAATCCCCAGAGGGCTTATTTAGGAAGACAAACACCAGGGCCCTATCCCAGACATACTCTATAAGAAATCTGTATTTTGGTAAGCTCCCCAGATGACTCTGGTGTGCACAAGTGTCTGGAAACTGCTGCTTGATCTTGACTTAATAAGAGGGAACAGAGACTCCAATACCCCACCTGCCTGGAGGGCGTTTCCATATTGCATCTGTGGCTCATATTCAAACAAGGTTAATGACCAACAACTAGAATTTTTCTCCTCATCTTTTATCTCTCCCTATCCACAGTTAGCCTTCAGGATGCCATGCTGCTATTTCTTCCCTATTTAATGCTGTTCTTGACATTCATTTTAGTCTGCTTCTTCTGTTATAAAGTTCAGTGTGTGTGCATGTAAGTTTCTGTGTGTGCCCACACATGTGCATGCATGTGTATCTTTGGTGAGGTACAATAGTAACTGGGAGAAAATACTCTTATAGTCTTCAGTAAATAAGAAAAGTACCTGTACTTAATGACAGGAGGTACATTTATATCTTTCTATTCATTTTTATAAGTAATTAGAAAACTTGAAACATTTGAGCTGGAGTTGAAATGGTGGAACAGGGTTCACCTGCAACTATTTAGTCAGTTTTTCAAGTTTATAAACCATGCAAGTATATAAGCACAATTAAACACAATTCTGTTAATTTGATTTTAAAAATCTGCAGGAATTCTAGTTTAATCACTTTATGAGATGGTACTGAAGACAGACTAACCCCTTGAAAGCTAAATTGAAAGTAAATGGTCCAATTGGTCCATTGTCTGATAGAACTGTTATGTATCATAGGCATAATGCTGATTTTAAAAAATTAAACTTGGAGAAGACTCCTTAGTCTAATCTGCTCTAACAGTTCTGTAGTACAGAGAGATGGCCAGTGGGCCCAGGGACCCAGACTTTGTTAAGAGGTGAATGGAGCCCTAGAATCAGGCTTGATCCTCAAGGATTGCTGGCCCCTGTCAACCTCTTGAGCCGCTTTGCCAGGACAGGACAGAAGAATGAACATGAGGCACCTCAGGGACTGCCACTCAGGTCATTTCACAGAAGCTGCTTCATCTGATGCTGACCGTGAAGGTCAGCTAGAGAAAGAACAAATGTGCAGGGTCCAGAAGCTCTGCAGCTGCTGACCTCAGGGCAGTCCATTCGCACCAAAGCCACGTCCACTCTGACTGGCTTCCCTCTGTCCGTGCACACCCTACAGAATGCAGGCCCAACAATGGGACAGTGAGCAGGTGCCCACAGGCTGAGTGCCTCTGAGCATCATGCAGTCCCTGCTCTTCCTTCCCCTCCTCTGAGGGTCCTCCCTGCAGGGCACACCTCCATCGCACTCCTGGCTCCCTCTCTCCTGGTCCCTGGCCAGCTGCCAGCCTCTCCCACTTGCCACAACATTCGTTTTGTTCTCACTAACATCTTTCTCCCATAAAAAAAGAGCTCTTTCTGAATTCCTTCTTGGATCAATATAATGCACACACCAAAAAAATATTTATTGTGTGGGCACACTGCAGCAAAGGGCCCTATATGAGAGTCTGGCCACAGACAAGGAGGTTGATTTGGGTTAAGTGCTTCTACAAATCTGTTACAGGCACACCACCCTCCAAAAAGGAAAGACTGGCCCTCTACTGCTATTTGATACTTCTGATTATTTAGGGCCACCCTGTTTTTAGTCTGTGATAATGCTTCGTGCTGGGCTTCTCTCAAGCCACTGGCACCCAACAGCAGAACCACCTGGGGAGAGATCCACCTGGAGTACCCCCAATACCACAGTTATTTTGTGGGCGGGCTGTGTGGAAGTTGTCATGGAGGTCAGAGAACATCAGACTCTAAAGGAAGCATGGGATCCTGGAAGAAGTTTCAGCGAATGAGAACACATAGGAAGGAGAAGTGAGCCGTGTGGGGGTACAGGGGTCGTGAAAGAGCAAGCCTGCATCACAGCTGCTGAGGCTCCCCTCCGTGCCTGGGCCCACAGCCCACTTCTGGGGCATCAGACAAGTACAGTGTGTGGCCAGCCACTTTCCAAACTACCTCTGTTCTTTTCACCTTGATGGAGGAGCAACCAACCCCACTGTTTCTAAAAGCTCCTGTTTTGCACTAACAAAACTCTACATTCATGTATTTTCAATATTGACAGGGATGCAGGACAGATTATAGTTGAGCGAAGTTATGATACTTATCTTCCTAAGCATGGGACCGTGCTGTTACAATGTTATGGAGTGAGGGTTGAATTACTGGCTATTCTTCAGGTACGACCAAAGTCATAAAATAATTTGCTGTGTAAAAAAATTATTTTCAGAATGAATAATGTTGTTAGACTCCCCAAAAGGTCAATGATAAGGATGGAAATGGAAAGAATTCACAATACATAGATCTGATGATATGTGTACTTTTTTGTAGGTTATGCTATATCTCAGTTAACAAGTTTACATAAAACATTATTGACATTACCCTGGTATAAATCACTAGCACTTTCTGTTACAAGAAAATTCTCACTGAGATAGGTGCATCTCGCAGACTGAACTATTTTAGAGAAGCCCCTAACCAGACATGAAGCTGAGGCAGAGATAAAAATAACCTTGGAAAATATAAATTTACTAAATGATTTCTGTGCTGAAAGATTTACATGTCCCTTCAAGTTGTCTATCCACAAGAAAGCATCTAAAGTAAATCTCAGGTTGCCCTTGAAACAGGCCATCCTGCAGAGAGCGATTATCTGTGAGGTCTGGGAGAACGCTCTCCCAGCTTGAGGCCTGTGTCCTACTTAATCACCCTGTTTCAGATGTGATTAAGAAGAAATCCAAGTTTAGTTGTTGCAACACCTAGCCAAGAAGAAAGACATGAGAAAGTGCCGAGGTCTTTAAAAAACATGCAAGCCTTTGAATGCTTGGAGCCAAGGGGCGGTTCCAGTTTCTACTGTAATTCAGAGAAGTCAATCTCTGAGATTAACTCCTGCTTGTAGAACTAGCCGGCCGCAGCATGGACACACAGGCACACTCCACGCACACAAAAACATACCACATGCACACACATGTGCACACATGCCAGCCACACACAAGCATGTGCATGTACCACATGTGCACACATACAGAGGCGTTAATAATCCACTGAGGATATTGCATGCTTCCAGGTCTGCTGCTCACTACCAGTAACAGAATTATGATCCCCAGGTCTAAATAGGTCAGCCATAGTTCTTATGGGTTCTTTATAAAAGTGTCCAGAATGAAATTAAGATACAATATTAGAGCTATTCAGGCTTCTGTTTCTTCTCTGATTTATTTTATTTGCTACAACTTAACACTTTATAAGTAATTTGTGTATTTCTACATATGACCATTTTTTAATTTTATATAGGCATGTTTTATTATACATCATACATTTAACTATTATAAAACCCAAAATCAATTATTTTAAATCCTAGATTGCAGCTTAAATAAAAGAGCAACTTGTCAAAGAAATAAGGCCCTTTTCAGACTTTCTGCTGTCTTATTTTTTTCCTAAATTTTACAAACTAGCCTGTCCCCATTTTGTTTTATTGAAATCTACCTTCTCCCCGAAGGATGCTCTTGCACACACAACCTTCCCTTCCAACACTGACTACTGACTATAATAAATACACATTTGGTCTCTGGCCCAGTTCCTGTCATACAGCTCCTACAAGCCTTGGAATCTAATCTCAGTGGTGATTCCTGGATGACTTTAAGGATGGTGGTGGTGGCCGGGAAGACCAAGGCATGATGAGAGAGTTGGAACGTTCAGCCCCAGGAGGAGGAGAGAGGGACTGGAGATTGAATTCAATCACCACTGTTTGATGATTTATCAATCATGCCTACATAATGAGATTTCCGGAAAAACCACCACACAAGGAGATTCAGAGAGCTTCCAGGTCCTGGGAGGGTGGTGAGCTGGTAAAGGTCATGGGCGCTCCGTGCCTTCCTTCATACCTTGCCTTATGCTTCCCTTCCATTTGGCTGTGAGTTATATCCTTTATAATAAACCAGCAATACCCTGGCTGGTGTAGCTCAGTGGATTGAGCGCGGGCTGGGAACCAGAGGGTCCCGGTTCGATTCCCCGTCAGGGCACATGCTTGGGTTGCAGGCCAGGTCCCCAGTGAGGGCCACGTGAGAGGCAACCATACATTGCTGTTTCTCTCCCTCTCTGTCTGCCTCCCTTCTGCTCTCTCTAAAATAAATAAATAAAACCTTTAAAAAAAAGTAACGGATTTTAAAAAAAAAAAAAATAATAATAAACCAGCAATAGTAAGGTTTCTTGACTTCTGAGAGCCATCCTAGTAAAATTACCAATCCTAAAAGAGGGGGTGTTTTGGGAACCCCCAATTTGTAGCAAAGTCAGAGAGAAGTGCGGGTGCCCTGAGGCTCAATGCTTGGAACTGGTGTCTGAAGCGCAGCCAGTCTCGTGGGACCAACCCCTAACTTGTAGGGTCCCACACCAACGCTGGTTAAAATTAAATTCAGCTGCTGGACACCTCGTTGGTGTACAGAGAGCAAGAGGCTTTCTGGGTGTGGAAACCCCACACATTTGGTGTCAGAGTGATGGAGGTGTAAAACCAGCACAGCGACGATAACTTTTTCAACCCCTTCGTCATGCGGCCATCACCCGGCAGTCCGCCCAGCTCCATGGTGAGGTCCATCTTTTCCTCTGCTCACATGTTTTCTTTTTATATAGCATCAGAATTTTTCTTACTACTGATTTTACTAATACCTAACAATAATAGAAATAGAAAAAAAACAGAAAATAATAAAAATAGAAATAGAAATTTGTAACTGACTACCTACCAGGCACTGTATTAAGTGTTTTGTAAAAAACAAAAACAAACAAACAAAAAAAACTATCTTCAGTTAAGCCTCATAAAAGTCCTTTGAGTTAGGTATAATAACCCTCATTTTACAAATATAAAAATTGCTGTTTTATTATTAATATACTTTCCAAATCTTTCTTTTTACAAATTGTTTTAGAGGGCAGAACTCTACTTGCACTCTCTCCTCGCCTTGCATTCACTCCTCGGTCCCCACTATTCTGTTGAGTCTACTTTCACAGAAGATCACCATTGATATTCTAATCGTCAGCTCCACACCTTCTCTCTGGCTATCATCCTCTACAATTGCTTATTCTATTTTCAACTGCAAACCCCTTCACCTTCTTGACACCCTTTTACTCCCTGCCTTGGACTCTCCCCTTTCTGTTGGTTTCCTCTCTGACCTCTCTGATCTTTCCATTACCTAAAGTCTTTTTCAATCTCCTCCTTAAAGTTCTGCATTCCCCAAGGTTCTTCCTTTCTCTTCTCTTTTTCGTTTTTTTAAAAAACATTCCCAACAACGCCCACAGCCCACTGAAGCAGGTACATTGCTAGCTCTATCAGCTCTCCTGAAGAGCCATATTTTCATATTTTCATACCCCAAGGTATGGTGAAATGGGTACCCAGTAGGCACAGATTCCACATGTGCAGATTGTCCCTTCCGGTCTGTTTTAATAGAGCATTTCTGATGTGGTTAATAAGAGCATATGTATGTGAATATAATATACATAGACAGAGTGGGGCAAAAGTAGGTTTACAGTCATTTGAATGGAAAATAATACAATAATTAATAAACAATAATACAGAATAAACTGTGTTTCACATACTCACAACTGTAAACCTACTTTTGCCCTGCCCTGTATATATACATACATAATAAATATGTGTGTATTATGGATAGACAGATGAAGATATCTATCTCCTATTGGTTCTGTTTCTTTGGAGATCCCTAATATAACTCCCACTTCCAATATTATTGGTTTCTCACAAGAAAACTCACTACTTTGGTGGGATGAGTGAGTGGGAGGGGGTGGCACATTA